>CAIGRH010032269.1:0-19197 GCA_903798295.1 Fraxinus nigra | reverse complement strand
AAAATGGAGTATCAAAATTTCTGATTCTATAACTTTAGAATGTCCTTCATGTTCCAAAATTATCGTGCAATTTACTTTCTATAAGCCAACTGACAAAAAATTCAAATTGCTATTCTAAATTTCTCATGTCTCGCCGTATTTTTCAGGACCTATTATCAAGGAAGACGATTGACAGTGCTAAAGAACGTGAAGAACACTACTTTGAAGAGATTGATGTGAGTAAACAACGTCAAGTTACAGTTTGTGATACTACATCTATTCTTCAAAATAGTGAAATTCAGTTATGACATTTTAGGATGAGTCATCCAAACTTTCAATACCTAAAACGTGTATTTCCCTCAATATTTATGAATAAAAAGTCCGTTGATATTCAATGTGAAATATGTGAATTTGTAAAACACCAACGTACATCATTCCCAACATCCATATACAAACATTCCAAGCGATTCACTATGATCCATAGCAATTTATGGGGCCCTCACAAATTCCCAATCGTACTCATGCAAAATGGTTTGTGAAGTTTATTGACGACCACACTCAAATTTGCTTGTTTACCTACTAAAAGATAAATTAGATGTTCGTTCTGTATTCATCAATTTTCACTCCAGATCCAAACGATCCAAACACAAATTCAAATATTACGTACGAATAATAGCATAGAATACTTCAATAATACCATAGGGAATTTTCTCCAAACACGTGGAATAATTCATCAAAGCTCACACGTCGATACTCCCCAACAAAATGAAATTGTCAAACGTAAAAATAGACATCCTAGAAGTTTCTTGCGCATTGATGTTCACTACTAATATGCCCAAAATGTTCTGAGGAGATGTTATCCTAACATCCACCTACCTAATCAATAGAATGCCTAGTATTCTAAACTTCGAATCACCTCTCCAAAAACTTCAGAAAGTTTTCCAACCTCTCGCCTCAACTCCAATCTACCCTTACGAGTGTTTGGATGTACTGCTTTTGTTCATATTCACTCTCTCATAAAGGGAAACTTGATCCTTGAACTGTTAAATGTGTCTTCATTGGATATTCCCCTACTTAAAAGGCTACAAGTGCTATGACCCTCCATGAAGATCTTTGTAAACATCGATGTCACCTTCTTTGAAGATACTCCGTATTTTCAAAAAACCTCTCTTCCAATGGAGACCTTACATGAAGATCGGTTTCTGGATTTCGATATCACTCCTTTTGAACCTACACCCATGCCTACACCGCCAAACATCAACCCCATCCTCCCCAATATGTTTTTTAGACATCCATACTTTGAGTCTACAAATACCTCCTTTGCTAGGTCAAGATATGAAATACTTCCTTTGCAAGGTTCCAAATGTCTCAAGCCACCATATTCAATATTAAGTTATCATCTCCTTCAAAATTACTATATTTCACCTAAGCGTATCATCTTATTCAATTCGCTCAAACCTCTATGGTAATTTTTTTTTTACATAAATTAATTACCACATCAATCACGTTGACCTAAGTTGCAAAATTAAGCTCACCGGGAGTAAGCTTACAATTCTCATAGCATGACCTTTCGACCTTTCTTGGAATGACGAAACCTATTAGACATAACATTACCTACATCTAATTATCATTTGTGTAACCATGAGTCTCTTTTACTAAACTATGTATAGACCAATGCCATATCATAAACCATTCTAAAGTCCAAAATATTTTACCTTTTCATCCCATCATCAAAGCCACATTCTTCATGCACTGCCTAAAAAACTACTGGGTGTTCATTTTTAGCCAAGCCAACACATCTCCTATTAAAATGCTTCATTTAAACGTTCAAATCACCTTCGACAAAGATCATATCTTGAATTGAGTGGATCAACCCCTTTCTACAAAGATCATACTTTTGTTCATAATGTTTCATAAGTTTGGCCCACTTTCTAAAATCGGACCATTATTAAATCCTTTTATGCCACTTTTGAGTAAGTGTCATTAGGTTTATAAAGAAAGCTTTGGAAAAGCATATCACAAAGTTGTTACAAGGGGCTAAATGAACACGAAAATTGGGAATAGAACATGCAACATCATAGTAGTTTCCCCAGAATTATTCACTTCTATATTAAAGAATAAGACATCAGGACTCGAGGAGAAAAATATGTATTGTGTCAATATCTACACCACATAAAAAAGCTGAAGGTCATGGATTTGAAATATGATGCGGCTTACAAGATGCTTATAGCCAACATTATTCTTCCCGGCTATGGTTTCAATCATGTACCATGCATCAGTGTCAGGAAGTCCTAAACCAGCCTTCAAGAGAGTAAAGAAAAGAGAATTTAGTCAAAAACAAACAGGAACAAAGTTAAATGAGGAAATAAGGGACAAAAGATACCATATGTGTCGCGACAATGATAAGTTGTGTCATTACCAATGTTGCATAATTGGTTGACCTGAAACAATAGTAGCAATAGCATAAAAGAATTGTGATAATAGACCTTTTACTTTCTTTCTTTTCAGTCTTGACTTCTCTTCCTACTAAGCATATGACTATATTTGAGTGACTGCTTTAATACGTCAGGATATATATGTAAATGGTAGTTCACCCAAGTAAAAGTGGCCTACACAAAATAAGAGAGAAATTTCATCAAATGGCTTTGTTGTCTTGACAATGGAAAGGAAGATCTTTCTCTATGTGATTTTTGGCACTTTCCCAACTGCACAAGGACTTCCAAATTGATATGAAAAGAATTTTGAAGTGTCAAATAAAGACTCTCCCAAACACAAGGGGGCGTGTTGAAGATGTAAACATAAATAAAGAATCCCTTTTTTTCTTCTCTAAGAGCTTAAACTTATATCAAACCACCACATGATCATCTTCCTCTTCTGCATCCAAAGATCCAAAGAGTCGGAGTGAAACTAGTGTGTTACGGCAACATTTCTTTCTGATCTTTACCTTAATGTAACTTTGACAAATTATATTAACTAAACCGTCTCCCAGGGTCACTATTCCAGCTAACATGATAATGGAAGCTACAGGAGGTATAGGCAATTATTGGACCTTTAATAACCTTAAGCATTCTTCTACAATGTGGTTGTTATGTAATGATCTGGTGGCTTTTCATGTATTACTAGCCTTAGCTGAGAGTGCAACCCTGATAACATGAAACTCACATATCCTCCTTCATCTCTTTCACTAGAAGCCCTAACCACCATCTTCCTCTTCTACATCCAAAGATTCTGAGAGTCAAAGTACAACTTCTGTGTCACGGCAATATTTCTTTGTCTATTCTTTTCCTCAATGTACTTTCGACAAAGTATATTAATCAAACCCTCTCCCGGGCAGTATAATGGCAGCTATGGAAGGCATAGCAAATGTTTCAACCTGTAATAGCCTTAAATATTCTTATACACTGTAGATGTCATATAACGATATGTTGGTTTTTATCCCTAGCTCCATGTTGCTGCCCTCCAGAGACAATTAAAAGCCATTTATCTAGTATTCTCCAAGTTTCATCTCTGACGGCAAACCCATACCCCCATTTTCAATCAACTCAGATCTCCTAAACCAGTTCCCCTGCCCCCATAATTCTTACGCTGACCTTAAAGTATGACTAGGATTTAGGTCAGAGATGTCGAAAGAAACACCATAACTCAGACGGGGGCATTATAAGAGGCTTTTGTCTGATACTGGCTTACTAGACTTCAAAAGGAAGGTTGTTGACAGGGAGCCCATAATGGGGGCAGCAGAAGAAACGAATTTACTAATATTACACTATGAAACATAAGATTGGCACAGTTCGGCTGAAATGAAATGAAGCATCAACATGAAGAAATCCTTACTTGTTAGAAAATCGGTCCAGTAGACAGTCAAAGTATCCTTCCCAGAAGCTGCAAAAAGCATCGATATGTTAGTCAAAAGCTTTTTGGTGTAGATGTCTTTTATCATCAAGTTGCATAATTATTAAGCAAACAGACATTTTTTAAAACAGTGTATGTTCATGACTTGGGACCTAGCAAGGTTAAAAAGCTCGTCCTAATTTCACACCACTACTCAATATGAAACAAAATCATTATATTAAAGTACTATACAAAGAAAAGTACATAAAAAAATGCACTCGTGCTCCACATTTTCAAAATAATGAAAATTAAACAGTGATTTGACTTAAGTATATCTGGGTTATACTATACCACCAAACGAGTTAAAAAGGACATGCAAACGAATGGAAGGGAATGTTTTTACATCAAATTGATGAAGATAGAAACATATAGCCCCTGTTTGGTATGGATTAAAAATCTGATCTTAATATCAAGTCGAAATCTATAATTAATTTTATTTCATGCAACTCACAACATTTCAACCACATTTTATCAACTTTTAATAAAATATACGAAAAATCTGATTTTATCCCCCCCGTTTGAGCTACATTATAAATTTCATTCTCATTCTTCTACTCATTTTCAACCACACAATCTTCAATAAAATAATATTTTTCATCACATCAATAATTTTTCCTTCTTTTTCAACCACATATTCACAATCACATCACCAAAAAANCAAGTCGAAATCTATAATTAATTTTATTTCATGCAACTCACAACATTTCAACCACATTTTATCAACTTTTAATAAAATATACGAAAAATCTGATTTTATCCCCCCCGTTTGAGCTACATTATAAATTTCATTCTCATTCTTCTACTCATTTTCAACCACACATTCTTCAATAAAATAATATTTTTCATCACATCAATAACTTTTCCTTCTTTTTCAACCACATATTCACCATCACATCACCAAAAAAAATGCATTTTTTGCATTTTAATGTGCATCAAACAGGGGCATAGCGTAAAAATAGTTTTGAAGAGAAAGATATACTGCATACAACCAGATGATAGATGCATACCGTAGCTCCTCCCAGATGGAAAGAGAACGAAGGTGTCGCTGAACATAGTCAGAGACATTGTTCATGTCCCTTTTGTACATCTCAGCAGACACTTCAAGGGCGTCTCTAATAGTTGCCATGTCATTACGAGCTGTAGCACGACTAATGGCTGTTTTGAGCTGTAGTTTCACCAAACGAATTACTATCAGATCACAACCTTTCAAATGTTCCACCAATGCAAATTATACTTTGTATTTAGATGAAAAAGTTGCACGTATACGATCTTTGGTTGATAGTATATATTACAACTATTTTTAATTTTTATATGCTATATTTTTCCTTTTGAATTTGTTGAAGGTACCACAAATTTTGATAGTAGTTTGTGTACATCTTACGTCAACATAATTGGTTTCAGTTCAAGTACGAACCACTTAGCACATTAAGGGGCCTGTGTGAATGGAGCATCAAGTTTCCAAATAGTAGAGTATAATTTTGATGCGTGAACCATGCTTTGGGCCTACAGCACCAGTCCATGGATATATGTTGTGGTGCTAGCAAGGAGTCAATTAGATAAATCAGTTGCTTCACTTGAATAGTGGAAACTTCAGATACTGTTTTGTGTGAACTGCTATTTTCTCTATAAACCTGTCAGCTGGGTTTTACTTTAACTCTATGGAAGAATAGTGCTAAGGTTGTGCCTGAGATAATCAGCATTTATGGACTGAATATGTGATGTTTTTCTATAATTCCCGTCATCTTTTTGCCTCTGAGTTTCACTATTTTCTAGCTGGTAATTTATGCATTGTTAAGGGTAAGGACTTCATCTGTAGCTTATTGTGAGAATTGAAAGAAAATTCCATATATAGCCTGCTAAAAGAGATTGCAAATCCTTCCCTCGTTTTAGATTTATGAAATATATCAACTAAAATGTATTATATGATGTTAAAAAAAGATATGGTAACGGGTCGGGAGCAATTCCGTTAAAATCTCAAGGTTTACCCATGATAGATTGGAAGCGGTTCAATCTCACAAAAAAATAAATAAATAAAAATAAAATAAAATCCATTCCTTTTGTAGATGAATGCAATGTAATGAATAGCAAGAGTAGACGAAAATACTTTGACATAGTAAATTGTGTTTATGCTGTAGATAGCAACACAGTTCAGTCTTTCATTCAAATTCAAAAAATATAAGCTAAACAAACCAGTTCTTTCACGGCAATAAACTGCTCATCAGTCAATTGACAGGTCCATCCCTGTGGAAAAACTAAATATAAGAAAGAGAAAGAACATCAACATGCAAGAAATGCATCAATAGGTCCTAGTTGAGAGAACATACAGAATGAATGTGCTCGCTTATACATTCAACAAAACCACTGCCGCCAATTCCCTCAGCATCAGACTCAATCAAAGCTAATAAATCAATAAGAATATGACAGTGAATTGGTACATCCTTAAACATTCAAGAAAAATTACGAAGCCAATAATGATACGATACTATTACCACAAAAATTACGATGAAAATAAGTCTAGTCATGAGAGCATACCAAGGATAGTTCCATACTCAAATGATGAAAGAGGATCATCAGTTGCTCCCAATTTCAAAAGACGTAACCATAACCCCTAATTAAAAAGGAAACCAGCAAATTTCAAATGAAAGAAATTCATTTGCAGTCACAAATAAAAAACAAAACAAGATATTTAGCTTTGAAACCCTAGTATCAATAACTTCTAACAACCAAGTTTTGAATCCAAAGCATATTCCACACCAATGTTGGTCTCATTTTGTGTTGACAGTTATGGAGCCCCAAAGTGCCAAGTCCATGTAAGTGGGATAACAGCTTATACAAATGTACCCACAAGATCTGCTTAAACATATAAGTACTACAATAAAGTGGTAAAAAAAAAAAATCCCATTATAGCATAAATGATAACAAAAGACACTATGAAGTGTGTTTGGCTAAGCTTAATAAATTTAATTTCAAGTTTACCTGTAAGTAAATAGCTATGTATAAAATATAACAACAATCTAAGCCTTATTTCCAATAAATTTGGCATCGGCTACATAAATCCTTCTTCGCTATTCCACTTTGTTCATTGCTAAATCTACAGGGAGATCTAAAGGAACTTGATCCATTAATTTAGTCTACCCCTCCCTCTCCTACATTGATCTACAAAAATCATGTCACTGTTGACGACAAGGGACCCTTCAGGTCGACACCAAACATGACCCAACAACCTAAAGCTTCCTTAATTTATCATCAATAGACAATAGGCGCCACATCCACTTGTAGGTGTGTATATCCTCGTTTCTAATCTTATCCATCTTAGTATGAATGCACTGCTATCTTGGCATCCTGATTTGTTTTTCGTTTTCATTTTTTATCAAAAATTTAAGAATAATTTAAAGTAACATCAGTCTTACTGTGAAAATAAGTAACCTTTTTTTACTCATAAGAAAAAAATAATCTACCAAAATGTGTTGGAAACACAAAGTAACTGAAAATGAAGTTCAAATAACCTTTAAGCTAGCCAAACAAGCTGAAAATGGAAAATTTTGGTTGAAGTAACAGTTAAAGTGGTAAAAAAACGTATGTTTGACAGTAAGACTACCAACAGAACAAGTTGATGTAAAGAAGAAAATATTTCACCTGCAGCTTCACTTGGATGTCCAGCACCATGCGCTCCCTTTCAGCCTATAGGAAATAAACATTCCAGCCATTTAAGATCATGCTAAAAGTTAGGTCAAAAACCACAAGTATCATCATAATATAATATGTCACTCACAGCTCTCTCTCTAGGACTTAAGCTTTCAGCTTTAGGGTCTCTACCAGCAAGCACCGAGGGTGAACTGGTAAAGAAACAATAAAAAATGTTAAATCTGCAGCAAACAAACTGGACAGACATATTTAACAACAGTCTAGATCTCAGTATAGGGGATAATTTCATATACCTAGGAGTATGGATTCCAGAAAATTCAAGAGCCCCACTTGCTGCAGCTAGAATCTGTTTCCTCTTCTCTTCCTGTTCCTCTGTTCTGATATTTGACGGAAACCTATCATAACAATATTTTGCACCCGAACCTGATACCAAAGAAGAAAATGCAGTAGGACGACATTTAAATGAAGATACCTCAACATGTTTTCCCTAAATATTGATGATAATTAAGGCAGTATCCATTAAAAAACAAAACTGTACCTGATATTCCCATGCCAGGATCAGAAATAGTTACAATTTCAGGTTCCGCCGAAAGTGAGGGAAGAATTGATAAAGGATTTTGACCCCTGCCAATTGCATCTTGTAACTTATCGAGGAGATTGCTGCCGTTTTCTTCAGACCCAAGACCTCTCTCCAAATAATCTAAGAAACCCTGGGAGTCTAAGAACTGGGTAATCTGTTAAAATCACAAGCAAGATAAATAACTCAGTGACCTTACATCTAGATATTAAAAAGGAATTAGAAGTTAAATTCGCAATCATAAGAAAGTCAGCAAAGACTGGTTTATAATACTTATATGAAAACATACCATTGGATCTGGTGGTTGGTTTGTTGAACGAGATCGCTTCTTCAAGAAAGCCTGAGTGTTGAAGACATGAGTCGCAGTATTTTCCTGGAAAAAGAAAAGGATCATGTTCACTTGCTGAATCAACACTTTGATAGACAAGAAGGATAAGGTATGAGCTTCATACTATGAAATTGCGATAGCCACCTAAAATTGATGCAAATAATTTTAGAAATATGAACCTGTAAACATCAAAAAAGATAAAATAAGATTTTTGTGTCCATCTGCTACCCTGCATTGACAGGCTAAAATATCATTAAATGAGTAGAAGTAGCATTTGCAGTAAACAGAGTATCATCATAACATGATACATGACTGAGCATAAGCTCACCAGGCTATTCCAACTATTTAGAATTGACTTCAGAAGACTAGAAAATCATATATAACATAAAAAATACCCAGGTAAATTAAAAGATTCAAATATTAATGCATGTGACCTATCACCATAAAGTAAAAATAACTCCTTATTATAAGCAACTGAAAAAAATTCTTGCTAATGGTTCCCCTCGAATCAAACAAACAAAGAAGGGAATCCCGTTGAGTTCTTATGCTTTCATGTCAACAACTCAATTCATCCAGTTACTACAGGGATGAACCCAATCAAAAGAAAATAGCTATTAAACCGATCACAATCATATATAACATAAAAAATACCCAGGTAAATTAAAAGATTCAAATATTAATGCATGTGACCTATCACAAAAAAGTAAAAATAACAAAAACAGGTATTTAATATTTCAGAAACCTCAACAACAAACTTCCATTAACCAAATCCCTAACCGTGTTGAACTACTCATAAAATTTCGACCATAGGATTGTGGGACGGATCAGCGATGATCCATTTTATAACTCCTAGTGTTATTCTTGAACAATTCTTATATTACTGACCAAAATTAATAGTATCTTCAAGTAAAATACAATAGCGAGAATGAGACAAATAACCCCAACTATCCAGGCCAAAGGCAGTTAGGGCATAGATATCAGCCCATCAATGAGAAGTTCATAAAAAATTGAGTTGGCCACCAAGAATCACCTAAGTTGGAGGTTGTGATCCTCTCCCCAAGGCCTGCTGCTGCTTCTAGGATATTGCTCAGAGAAATAATCATCCTTCATTTGGTCTATCAAAACAACATTTGGATACAATAATTTCATAATTTCATCTTTTAAAGAACTGTATTCTGGTTCTGGTATGGGAGGAATGTCCTCTGATGTAGTGATGCGGTTATGATCAAGGTCAACCACTACTACCTACAACATATTAGAGGGAAAATATTAAATCTTAAGTAAAGTACTATTGTGATATTAGATTGAACGGCACATGCATGACAACATCTTGCTACTATGAAATTTATATTGTATTGAACCAGATATCAATTAAAACAGACGAACTTGTGCAAGGACCAAGATTCTTTGGCTACAGATACAGTCAAAATAAAAATCAAATTAACATTGTCAATCGACTAAATAAACACTTCTGAGGACTGGCAAAGGTTGTGCTTGAAAATCTATGGTACTATTCCCATTTATTAGAATAAAAATTTACAGGAAAAAATTATGTAAGAATAACTGAAGTATCAAAAAGACAAAATTGTTGCATAAATCTGAAGACCATCGGATGAAAAGAAAATGAGGTTTTATATTTAAAAACATCAGAACTGAAGTTAGTAAATAGATAACTCCAACAACAAACAACAACCTTCTCATGCAGACATTATATGTCATAATGTACATTACACATACTATTACAGCTATTCGTCTTCGAATTACATATTGTAATTTATTCTACTTATTGGCTGTAATTCATGACGTCATATATATATGTTGGAATCATCTTGGCACTCTTGAGTCCAGTATCTAAGAGCTGTTACTCGAATACTCTAATTGCACCACCTAGCCACCATATATCAACCCTTTCCTTTTTTTTTTCTTTGTTGTTTGAGGACAAGCAATCCTAAATATGATTTATCAAAGCAATGCAAAAATCTTCTTGAAAGTCAAATAAGTTGGAAAATGCATTTAAGTTGTAAAGAAAACTATCCCAAAGGACAAGAATTTCTAGGCCTCAGAAGATAGAACATATAGCCATGACAGCCTTAGCAATACCTTAAATGAACATCAAATACACATCATGAATGAAATGTTAGCATCCTCACAATAAGAAAACAAAAAGATTATATAATATATATAGAATAAAAAACATCGTGCAGACAACAGGTGATTAATTTGAAAATATTAGAAAAACAGAAGAACGAGAAAAAGGAAACTTTGTCATAGGAAATGCAGGTTCAAAAATTAAATCCACAGACAGGACTTACACCATCCATCATCAGTCCATAAGTATCAACACCCGAATGAAGGCCCATCATATATGGCGTGGGAGCATCAATGTAGTCTACTCCGCTGAAAAATAGTAGCGGAATGTAGACATGCTTCAGAAGAATAAACATTCAAAGATCAGATGGAAGTTCTCATAGATTTGAATAATGATCTTAGTATTTACAGGCACATTAAAATATTGAATTATCAACACTGCTCACTAGCTACATATCAAAGAGAACACTAAGAAACCATACCTGCCAACGAAATGGATATATTAAATGACATATGGCCTCCGATACAAGAGTTAAAACGGAATATCTGCATAAACCATGTATAGGGCATAGTTAGTATAGCGAGGGACAAGGAGACCACATTAAGTATAAATTCGATTTTTCTTATAAGTCTGTTGATAAGTTCAGCTTATAAAGAAATGATGACGAGAGTAATAAAGTAGATATCCACGTATGTGATGGATGGTGAACAAAACCGAGGATCAAAAAATGATACAGCTCAGACACAACTTTTACTCTTGAAGAAATATCAAATTCTATCCCTTCATGTTCTTTTCTTAAGTCACACCATATTAACCAAAAAATTTAAATATATATTAGCAGGAACATGAAACTATTCCTTTTAAATACAGTTATAATCTGGATATTTTTTGCAGCTGTACATTTACAATGTTATATATCTGTTATCTTTATTATAGTAAAATTTCATACATTATATTATCTTTATAAGTACGTAGGTTAGGCAACATATTATCTTGGTAAATACATGCCATTTATTACAATGAAAATAAAGAAAAACAATTGAAGGGTCCTTGTCCATGTACCACTCAACTAAGACTTACCATACTTGTAAAATATGTTAAAGTATCATCAAACAAGTTAAACTCTAATTTGTTCAGTTTTTTTTTTTTTCTTTTTTTTCATTTCAGACACAAACCACCTCTCAGGATGCATATGTAAAAGATAGGGTATTTGTCCAAGGCCATACGACTCATGGGAGAATATAAATGGAAATAAAACATATTTGAATGGTGGATTGTAAGTCTAGATATTGTTAGTGTACTAATGTCTAGTGTAATACAGGAGTAAAATTATTTTCGACATATAGAGTAATCAATCAACTGCATCTTCTTTCCTTAGAATGCAATACATAAATTAAATCATAGCAGCTTTTGACCACTGAAAATTTGACCATAACTTGCGAGTCATATGATTCAAATGACAAACAAATTATTAGAAAACAATAAATGCCTAAAATATTAGGTAATCATCAGTACCCTTCCAAAGTCATCATCAAAAAGAGTTCATAACTTCCAAGAATTGAATAGAAATCCCAAGGAGACATGGCATAAAGAATCAACAAAAGAACGGACCCAAAAAATGATCAAATGCTTGAAAGAATGCCAGTGAAATATATTGATTTAGGATTATTTGCAGTACTCGTGAAATTCGAGCAAAAAGGAGGTATGGAGCACTAATTGAGGAGTACTATTTTTCAATCTTGACAGTGATAAAGGTGGGTGATGGAGGTAGTGGGGCTGGATTGGGGGAACGAGGATACTGAGCCGAAATATGTACCATATTTCAAATCACGGAAGCAGTAAAGGTAAAAGTATGGTCAAAACAGGTAATGCATACGATATATGAAAGAAACAGAAACTGGTAAAGTATGCTTGAAAATATCTAAATTCAAGAAAAGTAGATCATTTGCATATCCAACTTGCACAAAATTATGAAAAGGGCAAAAGAAAATACTTGTTTGACCGGAGTAAAATCCTTCTCTCAATCAATACAGCTGTAAATAGTTTGATAAAATTATCAACGTCCAAACACTGGACCAAAGGCTGGAATGATATCTGCCAAATAGACAGTGACTAGTCAAATAGTGTTAGAAAAGATAAATTAAGTTATCCTAAAAGCAAAAATTAGTTAAACAAAACCTGAATGAGACATTATAATAGTATACATACATCAGCATGTGGAAGCCCGTCCTTTGGTGGAACCTCTACAGCAAGTAGGCTATTCTCAATAGCAAACAGCACTCGATCCTTCCCAGGTGTAGGCAAAGGTACATTGGACACTAAATATGCTATGACTTCCCACAATGGCTTGCTGAAATTGTTGTAAAGCTTAGCACATTAATTGCAATAGACGGAAATAACATGAAGATTTATCTCCAAAGAATAATACTAATAAACTTCCAGTCATTAGAAAATAGAAGTAAACAAACAAAACTTCCGTTAGAAGTGTGTGACGTGACCTTGCAACAGCATACTATGCATCTTTATTATGGTATCCTTGAATATTAAAATGGATTTACTTATGTCGCCAATATTTGTGTCTCTTTTACATTAGTTCTTGTAAAATCATGCATTCAGCAAGCAGCAGATAGGCAAAATACAACCTTTGGCAAAGTCTATCACGGTCTCTTACAAAAAAGGTAAACAGAACAGGCACTAGGCATTTCACAGACCTTTCAGGTATCACGAATATTATTCTCGGACAAGTTAATCTGTCCTCTTTTAGGTGGTAAGCTTTCTGGCCATTAATAAGAGCATCCCTTATTGAGAGCGAGATAAAAATGCAAGGATATTTCTAATATGTGCAGATCATCATTTGGCACTTGTATGTGTGCTTGTGTTTGTGTGTGTGTGTGTGTTTGTGTGTTGGTTATGTAAAGAGATGTTTAACATAAATGCAATTTGGACATGATGATGATGTCTGTTGAACATGTATGGGCAGAAGCTGCACAACTGAAGAAATGCTATGGTGGTATTCAGAAATTTTATTCCTCCCCTTCTTCATTTTCCTGTTTTTCTTTTTGTGGGAAGAAGACCTCGGAGGTTCATTGCTTTTTCCATCTCTATGTTTTTTGAATTACTCAACAATCAACGTTATGAGTGATGTGATAGGGTCTATTTCTTTATGTTAGGGAGTTGGTCTGTGATTCAACTTAATTTCCTTTACAAGACAACTTTATAAATTGTTTCCTGTTCTAGATTACATGATAGTTTTATAATATCCTCTATAAACTGTTTCCTATTCTAGATTAAATTATATTTTAGTAATATCCTCTTTCAATATTTTTTCTACAGCCTATGGGTTTGTATTTGTATTATGTTCTATCCTCCAAATCAAAATAGGAAAAGAAAATATGGATATAACTAAAACTGAACAGGAAGCTCTAGAAATGCTGGAGTGGAGGGATGCAATGCTTGAAGGGATGAAAGCTCTTGGAGAGAATGGCATTGGGAAATCATGGAGCTACCAACAGAAAAGACCTCAATAGGATTTGAGGTGGACTTTCATGGTCAAGTGAAAAGCCAAAGGAACTACTGAAAGAGACAAGGTGACACTAGTTGCAAAAGGATAGACGCTAACATATATGCTAGATATAAGAATATGTTATTGATTACCAAGAGACACTCGCTTGGGTGGCAAAGATAAATATAGTTAGGGTCCTGCTATCTCTTGCAGCTAATCTTAACTCATCTCATCATCAACTATAACTCAAGAACGAGTCTCTTAAAGGAAAACTCAATGAGGAATTTTACATATAGCTGCCCCCAAGTTTTGAGAACTCTTACGGAAAAGTAAAAGCGTAAACTGAAGAGATCTATCTACGACTCAAAACAATCACTTAGAGCATGGCTTCACTGATTTTCCAAGTTCACCCAATTCTTCTAGCATTCTATGGATGGCAAGATCGCTTTTCTTATTGAGCATGTAGATTATATTATCCTCCCCGAAAAAATGACAGCAACATTTGACAGCTAAATTGTTACTATCAAATGACTACAACATAAATGACTTGGGTCTACTACAGCATTCTCTTCGAAGGGAGATGGTTCAAAGAAAGTGCATGTTCAACTAGTTAGAAGATGTAGAGATGCTTGGCTTGACCACGAGATATTCAAATTGGGCCAAATCATAAACTCAAGAAGAAAAATATAGTAGAGAGGTGATATAATGAACGAAAAGTAGGTAAACTATCACGCACGAGCATGTTATAGTGAGCATAGTGAGCCAAATTCATGCACTCATCCCAAGGAGGACAGATGGAAGTCATCTATAAAGTACTCGGGTATTTTAAATGCACTGTAGGAAAGTCTAGTCTTCAAAAAGGGTTAACCGTTAACATATAAGAGTTGGGGCATACATGGTGGTAACGAAGCTAGATCTGTTAATGGTAAAAGGTCGACCTCATGTTTCAGAACCATGGCAGTTGGAAATCCAGTCACTTGGAGAAGTAGGAAATGGTTATAGTACAAAAGCAGAATTTAAGGTTCTTGCTCAAGGAATTGTGAAGTTATTTTAATAACAAGATAATTAGAATAGCTGAAAATCAAAAAGGAACTGCCAGTGAAGCTCAATTGTGACAATGAAGTTTCCACAAACCGAGCCAACAATCAAAGAGCAACACGAGAACCAACATGTGAAGGTCAACGGATAATTCATCAATGAAAAACTAGAAATGGTCTTATTTGTATGTCATGTATGCCAGAAAATGAAGAACCGGTTGATGTACTTGCTAAGGGACTGTTGAAACGTATATTTTACTACCTGATGAGCAAGTTGAACATGGCTGACATCCATGAGCCAGCTTGAGAGAAAGTGCTGGAATTGCGATAGTTTCGGAGATTTTATTTACTCAACTTCTTATATTAGGGAGCTAAATTAGGAATTATGATCTAATAATCAAACTTATTGTCCTATTTTAGATTAGATTGACAGGCATATTAATTGTTTTCTGTTCTGGGTTACATTGACAATTGCATAGTTGCATAGCCTATATGTTGTTGTATTTTACTCTTTAAATCAAAAGTAGAAAAGAAAATACAGATTCGCTTCATTTCTGTTTGCAGATCTCTTATTTCAGAGATAAACGCAAAAATCCCTTGAGGGTAGGAATACTGTTCGAATAGGGGATTACCCATTCATTAGGGCAATCATACAGAAATATCCTAAAGGAATATGGTTCAGAATCCTTTTCATTTCATGCATTTACTTTTACATATTCTCATGCATTCCTTTCTGAAATACAGTTCCTGAAATATGAAATAAAAAGTTTCATTTCCTGATCAGATCAGTAAAGAAATATTTTCTTCAAGTGATAACATGTATCATTATCATTCAAAGTTTTCATGTTCTGTCGTTATAAAATTGCCCTTTCAGTAGATTAATCATGTCATATCCATTATTGTGTTTCTTAACAGCACAACTTATGCTCATGGATAAGTTTTTATTTAGGTAAAAGGATTGATAAAACTAATAAAAAGCAACTCGAGCAATTTAATACCAGATCAATATCCTATATTTTCTACATATTTGCAACTTTTTAACATGTTTCATTTCATTCTTCTCATTTGCTAAAGCAATAAAATCTTGCTTCTGGTCATGAGCAGGTTTCAGTACCCATAACAAACACATAGCAAAGAACTTATCATGCTTGAAAATATTCTCAAAAAGGGTTAACTCAACCAAAATTGCCCTTTCAGCAGATTTATCAAGTCATATCCATTAATGTCTTCTCAACAGGACACTTATGCTCATGGATAAGGTTTTATTTAGGTAATTGAATTTATAAAACTAATAAAAAGCAACTTGAGCAATTTGATACCTGATCAATATCCTATCATTTGCTGCATATTTACAACTTTTTATCGTGTTTCGTTTCATTTGCTAAAGCATTAGAATCTTGCTTTTGGTCATGAGCAGGTCTCAGTACCCATAGAAAACCCATAGTAAAGAACTTATCATGTTTGAGCATGATCTCAAAAATTATAAACTTGACCATAGTAGTATTCTCCAATTTCAATGATCTGCCTACAGAGGTCATCTATATTACGTAAAAGAAAAAGGGTGGGGCGGATTTATTCCCTTAACTGGTTAGGAGAACCCTGATGAGAATGTTTGATAGTGTTAGACGAACATGGAAGTGAAATTGTGTTGTTTAAAATTCTAAGTTTTAACTAGGTGCCAGCTGCTAAGTTTTCAAATTGATGTCTTTTTACTCTTATATTATCTGTTTCTACAGGATGTTCCGTTATTCAGACAAGCACGTGCAGAACGAGACCAAAAAAAAAAATTACTAGTCCACAAGATCCAATGATCTAGTGAGAACCCAGAGAGTCGGAGAAAGTGACTATCCATGTAATCAATGGTGCATCCATTAAAGTGCTCATTTCCCTATTTAAACTCAAGTACTACTCATAAATGCAAAAATTCAACTCCTCTGATTATAAATAGCACAGAGTAAGTATTTCATGATATAATTATATAGATTAATTCATATTCAGATTAAATGCATTACAGGATAGTATAATAAGAATGACTTGTTACTTGTTAGAGATTATTAGGAGCGTGATCAATTCATACCTACTTCCAGAAGCTGAAAAACAAAGAACAAAAATTTCCTCCAAAGCTTCACGCAGGATTTGGAAGCTGGGCCCGCGTGACACAAAACAAATACACTTGTCCGCATACGAATTAGTTGGAATTCGATACGCCTCAGCAATATCCTCGCACACAGGATCCCGAAATGCAATACAGCTCACGTAAATCTTGGACCCATCTCCCTCAGTTAAAACAATAGGATAACTCCGAGGAAACGTTGAAGGGTCATTCGAATTGAACCCAGATGAATGGAATTCAACCCCAGCTGGCAAAACGCAGGTGGGGAGTTGAGGGGGTGGGGGTGGGTAGAGAGAGTGATCCGAAGGAGGGTACTGATCGAGAAGAAAAGGTAAGTACAAGATGCCAGTGCCATGGTAGCCTTTGTCACCATCGAGGGTCCGAATTTCTGGCCCGAGTCCGCACACAACAAAGTACTCAAAGATCCGGGCCATTCTATTGGAATTCAGATCTGGAGAGAGTTTATTCAAGTTAATGTGATTTTTACTGGATTTTCATGGTATGAATGAATGAATTTGAGCAATGTGATCGAGAAGAATGGCAAGAATTTTCCCAATTGCGTGCTTGTTCGTGCGAGAGAAAGATAGATTTTCTTTTGAAAATTAGCTGTCAGTAGGCTGTTTGGGTAAGCCTAAACGATTTACTTATAAGTGATGGCAAAAAATAATTACTTTTTATGGCTTAAAATTAGAAGTTCAAGAATACAGAGAGCATGTTTGAACCCATTTTTTGGATTTTGCTAGGATTACATAAATATGATATGGAGGGAGAAAATTGAATGAAAAAATTGACTGTACATGTAACAAAATTCGAAATTGAATAGTAGATTAATGGAGAATGAATAGTTAAAAAGGGATTAATGCATATGTACAGGAAAAAAATTCTCAAATGTTTTACACTTCACTCACATGTGTGGGTGGGGTTCATCGGAATTAAAAAAAAAACCCCACCCACCCCCCATTGTGAGTATGTGATTTTCTTTTGTGAACCATGCTTCATTCTTTAAGTGAAGCATGATTAGTTAAAAAATAAGGAAAAATTTTGAGTTCGTGTGTAATATTATTTTATTAAATAATATATGATTAAAAAATAGAGAGAATAGAATATATTTTGAAAATAATGAGAATCGGGGCAAAATAACAAGTTTCGTCAATCTCGAACGGAGCGATGAGCACAGTATTGTTTTGCCTCTTTTGGGAAAATACTTATAGGAAATTAAAAATTGAACTTTAATTTCAATTTCATATTCAAAATTATTGCTTTTATTTCAATTACATATTCAAACTTATTACTCATTATCATCTACACATATTGTGATTTCCACCGTTATTCCTCCTAAAAAATACTAATAATCTTTTTGTACACAAAAATTATATTTAATTAAATCTAAAAAATAATAAATAAATAAATTAGAATATTTTATTTATCATCCTGTATTACAAAAATTTCTAGGAGAGAGCAGGAACTCCTACCCAACTGATATCCCACATTTCAATTATAAAATAAGAAAAATTACTTTTGTACTTACAAGAAAGATCATAAAACAACATTATGTTTTAGGAATACAAATTTTATTCATAGTAACGATTTTATTTTAATAATTAAAAAAAAATACTCAATTCAGATCAATAGTGTCAAACGGGCCCACCCATAATTAATCTCAACTTATCCCTATCTTAACAAATCTTTCTTGAGATCAAACTCTCATTCTTAATCCTAGGGTTTGTTATGAATTTATCCTCTTGTAATTGTTTAAAATTGGGTTAATTTCACAAACAGTCACTGAACTTACTTAAAAATCACAAAATAGTCACTAAAGTTTAAAATTTATAGAAATGGTTACGAAATTTCATGCGCTTTCACAAACAGTACATAAATTTTAATTTGTTTCACAAACGGTCACTAAAGGACTGTTATGATTTTAATTCAAACTTAAAGGACCAAAACACGTGGACATAGAAGCTTGACTACCTCAAATGCAAATTTCTTGCTATTAAGTGCTAAATTTGGAGTAAATTAGATGAAGATTGTAAAAGTGA
>CAIGRH010032248.1:0-11967 GCA_903798295.1 Fraxinus nigra | reverse complement strand
ATCATTGGCAAACTAATAGTCTGAATCTTACTAGGCCTCTCAAACTTCATCTCAATATACAGACCCTTCAATAATTCAGGTGACAGATTTAAATCCTCAAATCTCTTAGCTGATGTATACGGAGTGTCACCAGAAGTAACCTACATTTTCAATATCAATACCCCAAATGAGCATATACCACAAATGGTCCAAATGAGCAACATTTTTGTCATAATATATATAAATATGAAAATTAACTGACAACCAACAGTGAACTGCGGAAGAACCAAAAAGGTTAGAAGAGTTTCTGAAAAAAGTAAACCTACAACCAAATTAAACCTTTAAAGTACGGAGAATTTAAATGAAAACTTCAATTAATTATTGACGGAGTAAGAAATTTAAAAAAACAAGAAACCTAATTCTATTACGCTTACTCTAATGGCTCCAAACAACGGCCACGTGGCAGCCAACTATCAAGCATAATCAGTCTCGCAATCCACATTACTGTTCTACTTGGACCAGTCAAGGCCATATAATGAGGTAGCCGAAGTAATGCATCACCCAGCCGAGGTGTCATGTAGAGACCGTCCCTTCATTTCCTAAGCGAGATGCTATAACCTACTTCAGAGTGAATTCGAGGCAATAGCCTCTTTAATGAGAAAAGACATCTCCTACTTCACCACTTTAAAGAGATATATAAAATGATCTTCCTACAAATGATTGATGTGACAACTCTATAACAGATACCTAACGATCGGCTTGTCATTCTACCTTTTCGAGATCAAACTCTAGGATGGCTACTTTTCATAAACATTAAATATCCCTCAACCTATGATTGATGAAGTGACAACTAGGAAATTATGTCTCGACCATTAGGATGAGGCCACGTGTCTTTTCATTTAACGTAACCATTCATCTTCTTCTACTATAAAAGCTTACACTTAATAACATTTGAAAGTAATGTAATTTTACACACTCAATTGTTATATTACTCTCATTTTTTTCCTCGTACACCCGATGTCCAAACACTATCGCGGCTCACGTCTTTCGCACGTCCCACACCTAAATACACATATACTAGTAATTGACTTGACTGTAGAAGTGTACAAGGCCGCCTCCCTATCACGTGAGGAGCAATTGGGGAAAAAAGGGAAGAAGAACTGGCCATAGAAGGAAAGGCAGGAAATCAGAAGTGGAGGAAGAAGAAGGAATTAACAGCAGTAACTGAAATTCAAATCCAAAACGACAGCATTTGGTTTAAGAGAAAACGGCACGTTTTGCTTTAGTTTAATTAAAAAAATTGTAATAGAAATTGAAGAAACATTTTACATTTTTCTTGGCTTCAAAAATCCGACTTCACTTGTACTGAACAGATATAGATACAGCCATGCGCAAGGTGGAAATCAGTTGTCATTTTCTGAATTTCAGTTGCTAATCGAAGAGCTTCAATTCAGTTCTCACCTCCCATTCTTCTTGTTTTCATCATTTTCAGCCTACCCAATTCTGTTTTACTTTTAGTTTTGGTTAAAAGTTCGGTTGATTCAGCAGGGTAGAGTTCCGTAGTTGAGCTGTGAAACTAGAGATTGCAAATTGAGGTTCAATTCGTGACAAATTGGAATCAAAGCGAGCGTATATTATTGGGTAATTCTTAGAGATGGATACAAGGTCGAAAGTAATTGATGAACATTTGAAAAAATTATATCTCGAAGTGGTAGATTTGGGTACAGCTTTTAAAGCGGTTACTAGCAGACTGGAGAATAAACTTGTATCCACAGACCAAACTCTTCAAGTATTGGGTAGTAGGCGGGAGAAAATAGAAGATGATGTGCTGGAATTGAACCAAAAGTATGAGAAGGTGGTTGCATTTATGGTTCAAATCTTTGCTGATTTGAAAACTATTCAGAAGCACAAGGGAATAGTGGAATCTATATTTGAATTGAAACCTGGAAGTGTGACTTCTACAACATGAGCTAAGTAGTAATGAGACTAGTGTTATCGCCAGAGGTGAATTGAAGGGGAACACTGGGCTACCTAAGATCGATTTCCTTAAAAGGGAATGGCTGAGAAAGGCCATGAAATATTTTCAACTACACCAAGTACCAGATGAACTCAGAGTAAGGGTGGCAGAAATGTACTTGAAAGGGAAGGTCGACATTTGGTTTGATGGATTCATAGCCCGTCACCCAGGAGCTAGTTGGAATCTATTTTCAAGGGAACTTTGTATGAGATTTGCGGAAACGACTGGAGAAGTAGCAAAATGCTTCAGTGAGATCAAGCAACTTGGAACTATAGAGGAATATCAGAAGTTCAAGCCATCCACAAATTCCAGAAACCAAAGGGATTCACTCCAAACAAGTGGAGTCCTTACCCCCTAAAACCATCTGAAGAAACCAGAGCCAAAGACCCCTTAACAAAAACTAGTAAACCTCCAAACAACAACAAAACAATTACCCCCACTGATTTCCATATCAAGAGGAATTTGGGGCTTTGTTACAAATGTGATGAGAAATACACTATAGGCCATGTATGCAAGAATTGGGCCCTGGATTTTATTCCGGTGGATGAGGCTCAGGAAGATGACACTGAGAAGGGCGAAATCAGAAGGAGAAGAAGTTATGAAAATTTCTGTTAAAACGCATTGGCTAGTAGTTCCAAGCATAGAACTATAAGGGTGTCAGGGGTAATCAAAGGAAGGGAAATATCTATCCTGATAGTGGTAGCACACACAGCTTTATGGATGAAGAACTGGCTAGTGAGATCAACTTGGTCATTGATGGAACTAAAACATCGACCGTCAGGGTGGCAAATGGTGAGAAATTAAAAAGTAAGGCCCTTTACTCACCCCTGACTAGGAAGGTGCAAAACTGGGAGTTCCAATATCATCTAAGAACAATGAAGCTGTGCAGTTACATTGTGCTGGGAGTAAATTGGATGGGTCAATTTGGCCCAATCATGTTTTATTTTGCTCAAGGGTGTATCAAGTTCAGACATGAAGATGCAGAAGTAACCTTGAGGAGTAACGGCACTGTGCCAAATGTGAGGATGATTGGAGTAGAGGAAATTGAAAGTCTATTTAGAAGGAACAGTTGTGATATTGTTGGGCAATTATAAACCATCACAAAGGGGGAGAAGAAGGAGATTCCCAAACAGATCACAGAAATTATCAACCAATTCCCAGGTGTATTTGAAGAGACTAAAGTATTGCCTCCCCCTAGGTCCGATGACCACCAGATTCCACTAAAAGAGGGATCCCAACATTTTAAAATCAGGCCATACAGATGTATCTTCATTCAGAAAACTGAGATTGAGAAACTAGTTAAAGAGACGCTGGATAGTGGGATAATTCAACCCAGCAATAGCCCATTTGCATCTCATGTTCTATTAGTCAAAAAGAAGGATGAGTCTTGGCGTTTTTGTGTGGATTATAGACAGTTGAACAGCTTAACTATCAAGGGCAAGTTCCCTATGCCGCCAATTGATAGAACTTAATGGGTCTAAGTATTTTTCTAAAATCGATCTCCGGGCTGGCTATCACCAAATTAGAGTTACTCAATCAGACATTTATAAGACAACTTTCAAAACACACCAAGGCCTTTACGAGTTCAAAGTGATGATGTTTGGGCTCACTAATGCCTCTGCTACATTCCAAAGCCTCATGAATGAGGTATTTAAAGAGCAACTGAGAGATTTTGTCTTAGTCTTCTTTGATGATATATTGGTTTACAGCCGTGACTTGACTACCCACTGTCATCACCTAAAAACTGTCCTGGAGACTTTGCAAAAACACCAGCTATATGCTAAGCGGTCCAAATGTAGTTTTGGGCAGGAGCAAGAGGAATACTTAGGTCATATAATCAATCAAAGGGTGTCTCAGCTGATCCCAACAAAATCGAAGCAATGCAGAAATGGCCTACGCCTAAGAATATCAAACAGTTGAGGGGTTTCTTAGGCTTCACAGGGTACTACAGAAAATTTGTAAAGAATTATGGGATAATAGCTTCTAATTGACCTCCTTAAGAAGGACAAATTCATTTGGTCAGAGGCAGCAGATTGAGCATTTATGTTATTGAAAGAGGCTATGAGTTCCACCCAGTCCTAGCACTCCCTGATATCAGCAAGCCATCATCATTGAAACAGATACATGCCAAAGGGGCATAGGTGCAGTACTTATGCAGGACAGGAGACCTCTGGCTTACTTAAGCAAAGCTATGGGGGTCAGAAATATGGGGTTATCCATATATGAGGAGTTGTTGACATTGGTAACAACAGTAAGCAAATGGAGGCAACATTTGGAGGGCCACCACTTCATTGTAAAGACTGACCATCAGTCTCTTAAGTACCTACTTGAGCAAAGAATAACTACCCCCCTCCAGCAAAAGTGGCTCACCAAATTGCTAGGCCTCAGTTATGAAAAAGTGTATAAGAAAGGAGCAGATAACCTGGTGGCAGATGCACTATCCAGGAGACATGAAGAGAGTTTGGAATGTTCTGGAATGGCAATTATAATCCCTACCTGGATCCAAGAGGTTATCAATAGCCATGAAGGAGATAAAGTGGCTGAAGAGAGGATTCAATCCCTGATGCTAAAACCAGATAATGCCCCTAACTTCTCCTATTTCAATCATCTAATGAAGCACAAGGGAAGATTTACCTTGGGACAGGTGGTGCTATTAAAACAAAACTGATTCAGAGTCTCCATAATTCACAAGAAAGAGGTCATTCAGGAGTGTACAGCCAGTGTTTTAAAACTTGGAAAAACGAAAGGGTTAAGGGTTATCGAACTGAGGTTGAACCAATTAGTTACTTAAAGATAAATAAATATATTTTCAAATAAACATCAATATTAGATAATGGTATAATATTATTAATTGAGATATTTAGAGACTTTTTTATTTTTTATTAATTAAAATAAGTTAGAAAAATAATTAATTTATTTAATAAAGTAAATAAAAAAAATCAAAGGATGAGGGAATTTTGATTTGACTAAGCCAAAGGAGTCCTTTTTAGTTTTATTTTGTCGGATTCTTACTACAAACACATGGGAATTGTAGTCTATAAATAAGTGGGACATTTGCAGTTGGGTAGTTCAAGCTTTTTGGCCTTTTATAATTAATAAAAAATTCAAGAGGACTTAAAAGAGTTTATTAGTTTTTAATATTAATATTTTAAAACTCAACCGGAAAACCTCAAATGGATTATTAATATTAAATAAACTATTCACTATGTTAGGCACCAAACTTCAGCTCAACTCTGCATACCACCCTCAAATGGATGGGCAAACAGAGAGGGTCAACCAATGTTTGAAGATATATTTGAGGTGTCTAACTTATCAGCAGCATAAGTTATAGGGTAAGTGGCTAACTCTGGCTGAATGGTGGTATAACACCACCTACCACTTTGCAATTAGAAGCCCCTTTGAGACTCTATATGGGATTAAACCCCCAGTTAGCTCTGGGACCTTGCCAACAATCTAATGTAGCAGCAGTTGATGAATTTCTGCAAGAGAGGTACAGACTTGATCAGCAATTAAAGGAGAATCTGTCATGAGACAGAGCTCAAATGAAACTTTATGCTGACAGAAATAGAACTGAGTGTGTCTTTTTTTTATAGGTAATCTGGTCATTTTATTAATCAAAATAGAATATACAGGAAGTATATTATCAATTTAAACAAGAAACAACATGAAATTAGGCATCCTTGTAAACTGAGAGAGTCTTTGAAGAAGGCGACTGGGTTTTCTTAAGTGATATCCATATACTCAACATTCAGTGGAGCATAGAAACACTCATAAACTAATAGAAACACTCATAAACTAAGCACCAGATACTTTGGCCCTTATCAAATTATCAAGAAAATTGGATTTGCAGAACATCAGTTGGCACTACCTCTAAGGTTCAAAAATTCATCCAATTTTCCATGTGTCACGTGAGGAGCAATTGGGGAAAAAGGGGGAGAAGAATCAGCCATGGAAAGAAAGGCAGGAAATCAGAAGTGGAGGAAGAAGAAGGAATTAACAGCAGTTACGGAAATTCAAATCCAAAATGACAACATTTGGTTTAAGAGAAAATGGCACCGTTTTGCTTTTGTTCAATTAAATAAATTGTAATAGGAATTGAAGAAACATTTTATGTTTTTCTTGGCTTCAAAAATCCGACTTTACTTGTACTGAACAGATATAGATACAGCCATCTGCGTGGTGGAAATCAGTTGTCATTTTCTGAATTTTCAGTTGCTAATTGAAGAGATTCAATTCAGTTCTCACCTCCCATTCTTCTTATTTTCATCGTTTTCACCCTCCCCAATTCTTTTTTACTTTTAATTTTGGTTACAAGTTCAATTGCTTCAGCTGGGTAGAGTTCCATAGTTGAGCTGTGAAGCTGGAGGTTGCGGATTGAGGTTCAATTCGTGACACTCCCCACCGCTGGAGAAGACCACATCTTTTAATGGTTTGTCCAAGTGTGCAAGAGTTAGACCACGTGGACGTGAGTGAAGCCGGATCAGTTGGCTACGTCACCGTGCAATACCAGGTCAACAAATTCCAAGTTAACGCATAATTTCACCAATATTGAACAAAAGAATTCAAAAAGATAGATCCCTTGCAATATTCTACAAATGCATAAAGTTAATTAAATTCAGAAATCAACTCAAAATACCAATCTTTATAAAAATCTAAACTAACAGATTGTAAATAGTCGAAATTCTACTCAAAATCTTTAATTTCTGAAAAAAGAGCTAAGGATAACTTAGAAATCAGACCCACAATTATATAAATATGTTAATAATCATTGCACAGTAAAAGAGAGGTCATACAGCTTCAATTCTGGAATCATCAGGATCGGTGAGGTTAGTGTTGACTCTCTTGGACTCGTCGATGGAAAGTGAATCCAACTGAAGGTCGGATTTTTCATCCGAGGTCTCGGATTCCTCTTGCTCCGGATCGGGCTCATCAGCTACGTCGGCCCAACTTTTTGATTGGAAAGGCTTCGGTTCCGTGGGGGCGGCGGCGGCGGCAGGGGGATTGTTGTCTTCCATTAGAAGAGACTCCTTGACGAACGGCGAGTAAATAATGGAGAGAACTCGAGTGTCTCAGCGTTTATATGAATGTATAACCCACTGTATTCAGTGGCGTTCGAACGGCACATATGTTTCTAAAGGTCAACGAGGGGTTGTATCTTGTGCTTATATTGTCGTACGGTTATCTGGCGCGCTAGAAAGTGGTCTGGAATTATGAGTTGAATTTTGAAAGATCCCATTAGGTCTTGTAAAGAATCATTAATGTCGTGATTACATCAGCAAGAAAGTAGAGTAGCCAAAGTAATATTTTGAATTAATACTAGTGATACATAATAACATTATGGGAAACAATATACAAAAATGTGTAATTAGAAGAGAAGTAAATGTTGAATTTATGTGTAATATTATTTTATTAAAAAATATGATAAGAAGAGAACGAAAAAAAAAATTCATAATTTAATCTATTGGTTAATCAATAATGAAATCAAATTATTTACATTAATATTCCAAAAGAATATTATATATTATTCTTGAAAATAAATAATTTTCATCAATATTTTGAATAATATTGTATATTGTTCTTTAAAGGAAATAATCTTAATCAATATTTCAAAAGAATATTGTAATATTATTGAAAATGAATATTATATTTGCATTATTTGTTGCTCCAAAAGTAGCACAAACATTTTAATTAATATTTTAGAAAAATATTACTTGTTCTCGAAAAGCATAATTAAATAAGATCTAACATAAATTATATTTTTTGCTTTTGAAGAGTAAATCTTTTTATAATTTATTATAATAATATTTGATTACTCCTAAAGAGTATGAATTATAATTTTCAATATTCTAGAAGAATATTGACATATTATTTTTGAAGGAACAATAATAAAATATAACGTATTCTCGAAGTAACACATTTTTCGAATAATGAATCTTGTTGAATTTACGTTTATCCCCGAAGGAAAACATATAAACTAATGTCACGAAGATATTGATTAGTTTGATATTTAAATGATATATGATTATATTTAATGTTTAATCTAATGAATTCACATATAATATTTGTTCTCTTTATCAAAAATTGATAATTACTAGCTAAAATAGGAATTGAGTTCCCTATATTTCTGAAAATTAATCGGGATGATAATAGGGCCATATTACCCTCCACATTGACCATATAGATATTATTTGTATTTTAATAGATTTGATACACATACTAGATGATTGCATAATGTTCGCAACCTAAAATTTGCAAAAATACTGCTCGAACTTTGAATTATCAGCATAATTTTTAGAATATATAATCAAGACGGTGTGTCTTGTTAATACTAGTGATCTTAAATCTCAACCGTTTGATAAGTGCTAATTGAAATGTCGATAAATGGTTTAACAATATTACTTGTTAAACGCCTCCAATTAATTTAATTGAAAACAAAGTACTTCTCATTTCTGTTTAAGGAAAGCTATTACACATAATGCTAACTTCATAGTTCTCCATGTTATAATTGGCTTATGATCAAAACCAGATTTTTTTTTCATCTAATTATTTTGATAGTGCAATACATGTAAATTTAATCCACCATAATATACTGAGATAGAAAGTAAAGAATGATGAGAATAAATGAGTAGTTTGAACCCTTATACAATATTTCAAACCCTAAGGGGTAATATTTTATAAAGCGGTTAGCTGACTGTCAATTTGATCAGACAATTCTCCCAGCATTAGATGGAGAAATTAAGAAGTTGGAAATAACGTACAAATACATTATTACCTAAATTATCGTAAAAGATACACTACAACAAAAAGAGTCATTTGCAACACTAAAAATGCAATATTTGTTGATAAATGTTGCTAAAATGGTCTCCTAGCAACATTTTACTAAATGAATGTTGTCATTGGTTAGTATATAATGAGTTTTGGCAACGTTTTTAGAAAAATGTTGCAATAGACTCCCTTTTTGCAACTTTTTTTAGCGTTGCAAAAAGTTTCACTTTTCGCAATATTTGACAAACGTTGTGATAGACCTCATTTCAATTCCAACCCAAAAACCCACAAAATACCCAATTCATAACCCGCCAACCCGAACGAACCTGCTTGGATAAAAAAAGAAAAAAAGAAAAAATGCTAACTGAACAGCAGCCCTAAAGCCCAATCCTTCATCTCTCTCTCGAGGTTTCGTTTTCCCTCATCTCCAATCTCTCTCGCAGTCTCTCTTTCCCCTGAAATTCTCAAATCGCCAACGTCAATCCCTCATCTCTAATCTCTCTAGCTTTCCCCATAGGTAGCACTGCTTTGTTAAGCATAAAATGCCATCTCCACCTCCGCAGACCAGAATACATGTCCTTCGCCTCCGCCACCAAGAAGGCCGTCGCAGTCCTTAAGGGCACCTCCAACGTCGAGGGTGTTGTCACACTAATCTACTTAAGATTTCAACTTGTAAACGTTTGCCAAATTCGATGCCCTTTTTGGATCCTCTGTTTTGCCTCAATATACATCAATTCATACCAAATCGAACTCGATGAAGTATTACCAAATTTGTGCAGAGTCATTCGAGAAGCCTCCACGTGAACTGGATTGAACTGCAAATTCTTCGCATTCATCAATCACTACTTGCCTGCCAGCGTGTATGCAAAAATGATCAAAGGCGAGTTTGAAATCAGGTATGTAGGATCTAATTTTGGGATTGAAGAATTTTCGTGCAATTAAGGTTATAAAAAAGAGGAATTGTTCATTGATTGGAAGAACAAGTGGACCTAACGTTGTGATGTTTGCTTTTAATGCATTTCCTGCAATTGCCATCAAATCTTTTGATAGCGAGACTCCATTTTTACCATTTTACCCTGATCTACTTAAGATTTCAACCTGTTATGTACAATTTTTTTGCTTAGAATTCGGTTAAATGGTGAGTTATGAAACATTTAGCGAGTTGGTTCGAGGCTTTTTTGTTAATTGTGGAGGGGTTATTCTGTAAGTGTAATTGACTTGTTTTATCTCTTGGTGAAGGTTAATTTTGAATGTAATTATGGTTTTAATTTGGTTTGAGTGATAACAAGTAGGAATTTTTAGATTGTAATAATGTGTGAATTATGTTTTTTGTTGCTTCACATTTATGGGCGAGACCTTATGTATGAGCCTGGTAATCACTATACCAGTAACTATAATTGTATAAATGATGCATCATCATGAGATAGTTCATCATTACGCAATATGTCTTGGATATACATGTGATCTAACTGTTCTTGTTGATTGCAGTTGGTTTCTGTTCTTATGTTGCTTTTGCTCTTAGTCCATTTGTTTAACTTTCTACTGAGAGTCAAATTCACCTCCACGTTTCAGCATTCTTAGTCATAAGCCTCTTTCTCGTTTACATGCACACGTTCGATAATCTTCTTATCGAGTCCTTTTCAGGTGCCTTGTTCTAGGATCACACTGCTACCTTTCTGATAAAACTTGATATGTAATTAGTCATAGCACAAGTCAAATACATATGCTTTATGTCATAACATGAGATTTTATCATTCTAACTTGAAAGGTGATTGAAAGTGAAAACATAAGCATCTTTTAACTATGCAAAGATGGTTACTCTTTTCAATTGTTTTTATTTTTCAGTCTAAGGTTGCACCTCTTCTTGCAAGAGCCAATTTGTTGATTACTAGGGATATAGAATGGGTCAATCTTGTTGGTTTTGAGCAGGTATATCTCTTTACAAATCCTACACTCCTATCAATGCAATTATGTTTACGTAAATTTTAGTTGTCTACTACTTTTTTAAATTTCAGATAATTTTTACTATTGCTACTTTTTATTGCTAAGTTTGATATCTTATGTTTTAAGAAATTTACTTTTATCCCACAATTATTGAAAAGGTGCTTCTAAAAATTAAACTTGTCTTCTTTTTCACTCACCTAAAACAGCATGTAGTAACTTTAGTTCATTATCAGATATTATCAATGAATTTGGGTAATATTTTAAAATGAATTTCTAGTTTCTTGAAATCCTGAAAATTTTGAATTTATCATTTGATCTTCACCTTATAAATAACACAAAATTTGAATTTCAAGCCTCCGCGGTCAAGGATGATGACGACGACGATAATGTGGATTTGTTTGGTGAGGAGACTGAAGAAGAGAAGAAGGTCGTTGAAGAACATGTTGCAGCCATGAAGGCATCTGAAAAGAAGAAAGAGAGTAGCTTCCGTGCTCCGTTTATGATCGAGTTTTTCCATTACCATTTTATTTCATTTTGAAGCTCCTTTTTATTTCAGGGGTGTTGTATCACATTCTAATGTTNATGAATTTCTAGTTTCTTGAAATCCTGAAAATTTTGAATTTATCATTTGATCTTCACCTTATAAATAACACAAAATTTGAATTTCAAGCCTCCGCGGTCAAGGATGATGACGACGACGATAATGTGGATTTGTTTGGTGAGGAGACTGAAGAAGAGAAGAAGGTCGTTGAAGAACATGTTGCAGCCATGAAGGCATCTGAAAAGAAGAAAGAGAGTAGCTTCCGTGCTCCGTTTATGATCGAGTTTTTCCATTACCATTTTATTTCATTTTGAAGCTCCTTTTTATTTCAGGGGTGTTGTATCACATTCTAATGTTCAAGTGTATGGATTAAAAAATTTCTAATGAAATTATCAATTTTTATGCAATTCCAAAATTTGTTCATAAGGAGTCATTTTCAATTTTGTCAATCAATTTGCATTTTCTATGTAAAAAAAAAAACCTAAGGCTATGACAACGTTTGGCAAACGTTGCCTACTTTACGACAATACCTCGATTTGAAACACACATCCAAACGTTGCAGTAGGCTCTTTTTGTTGTGGTGATAATTCGAACCAGAAGTCCGAATGATAATTTTCATTTAGAAGCATTTACCGACCAAGGAGATTAACAATCCAACACAGTAGTTTTAAATGTTCCAACCCAAATTGACTTCTGAAAGGACAATTTGTTAATATTATAT
>CAIGRH010032228.1:0-16330 GCA_903798295.1 Fraxinus nigra | reverse complement strand
CTCTCTTTCAGGCTCCATCATTTCTGGCAAACTTAAATTCCCGTATGAATGGTAGGTATATTGCTCGCCTAGAGGTAGTCTCATGTGAGAAGAACTATTAGTATAATCATTAATTGTAATCCCATCTTGTCTTCCAATATCCACAAGTTTTGAATTGTCAAGGTCTGCTTCTTTCTTGACACCAAATAAACCCGAGCAGCTTGGAAGGGATGTATCTATGGAGCACTCCATATCTCTACAGAGCAAGAACAGAAATTAAAGAGATTGTATAACATATAGTTTGCTAGTTCAGAAACAAAGTTGAAAAAACACCCGCAAGAGATTTTACTTAGTTTTATGTTTGGTAGAAATTAAAATTCATATTTTAATCTAAGTCAAAGTCAACAATTAATTTTAACCATACATTTTATGGGATCCACAACTTTTCAACCACACATTTTATCAACTTTTATCAAAATCTATAAAAAATTTGATTTTATTCCCCACCAAACAGAGGCTTCATACATATCATAATTTTAACACATTAGAAGATAAAATCCCTTCTCAAATTGTATTTCTTAGTTTTATCCATTACTGATAGTACAAAATTGGCTTGTCCATCTTCTAAAGTTACTGCTAAACATTGCGTTGGCAACTTATATATAACGTGAATAAAAAAAATTGGAAATTCTTTATTCATCCGGAAAGGTAACAACATTCAAAGTGCTATCATGGACACAAAAATCAATGTATCTAAATTCACAACAAACTACCAAAATCACAACTGTGCCTAATCTTACACAGGTAATTCAATTTTTTGACGAAATTTCAGGAATACAGAAATCAACTCACCTACAAGACAAAAAATGGGGTTCATCCGGGAGCATCATATGTTGCCTCTCAACATTTGGAAACCACGACTGTGTTTGGCCATCCTGGCCACCACCAGTGTTCAGGGGAAAATGCATCTCATATTCGGCCTGCAATGCATGACATTAAATATTATCCAAATCAAATATACTTGCTATAAACTTCAATCACTACCAAAGTCACCACATACAAAAACCTAATAGGCAATAAGATAGAAATAGAGACGGGGTGAATTCTCCACTAGAAGAATGCTTCTTTACCTGGCTGGTGCAATCTAAGGGCATAAGTTGGTCATTCCCTAAGTTTTCCAGCTGAAACGAACTCTGGAAAGTTACTTCTGTTAGAAAAGGTCAGACAGCATCCAAAAAAACCACTCAAACAATTAACACCAACATATGCTGCAAATGATCAGTTTTCGGCCTCTGCCCATACTAGGTCAGGCAGGATGAAGTACTGCCGGAGACATTGATATATTAGGCCCCTGTTTGGGCTGCATTCCTTTGAGGAGAAAATGAAGAATTTGACCCTTTTTTTCAAATCTTTTGGCCCGACTATCTCACAAGTTGGTCAAATATTTCGGCTGCCCCACCCTCTAACGGTAAGAAATTTTCTACAAATGGGCAAAAAATGTCTAACAAACAGGGGCTAGTTATTATTTTTCAAATATTGTAAAAAAATTCCACAAATTAAACTCAGTAGCTTATAATGACATGAAAACAATTATTTTAAAAATCAGGACCAAAATCTTCCAAATCCCTCCTATTTCTTAGACATAAGAAGCAAAACTTTACCTTTTGCATGTGAATTCGATTGAGTGATTCCCTTAGTGAATTTTCCATCTGACAGAGATGTTCAATGTCTTCGATTTTGTCAGGATTAGTCCAGAAGCTGCAGCCAGAAAACAGTTAAGATAACTAAACATATTTACTGACGAGTTCACCAAATTTGCAAGATTGCAGAGGAAAAATTGACGTTAAACACGAAAAGAAACAAATACTATGAGTCATTTTTATGAGAAAAAGTATGATCTTTTACTAAAATAAAGTATATTTGGAGTGGATTACGAGCAAACTGAGGCTATAAGATAGAGAAGGTATTATTTTACATGATTATATAAGTGCTTGAATACAAGTGATTAGAAGATATATTTTCAAGTATTCAAATCCTATTTACTCAGAGAAGAAAGGGAAATCAGTAATTTAATAAAGGTGATTTTCTTTTCTTTTCTTTTCTTTTTAACACAGATTGATTGGAGCTTTGAATACCATAAACTCATATCATAATCAAAGAGTTGAACTAAAAGTAGTACATAATTGACTAATAGTTGTAGAGAGTTACCCAAGTCTTTTCTGGACTTCTGTAAGTTGCTCTTGCAGCATCTTTGCCTGGTTGAGCATTTCCTATGAGCAACCATGAAAAGATTAATGGAGGAGGACTTGCCGAAACTAACACTAGATGGAAATTTGCAAAAGTACTAGTGATGCTGGCACTGATAAATGATAAATACCTCAATTGAGGGAGAACTGAAAAATGGAAAAGCAGAAGAAAAAAATGTCAGTGAGATAGTACATTAAGGTCAAGCATATATAACCGACCTATATAATTTCATACCTTGCATCCAAAAACTCTTCAATATCAACATCTTGATCAAGCTTCTTAAAGTTTCTCTTCAAAGTCTATCATGTAAATGAACCAAAATAATCATGTTTTGCTTCCATTCAGCAAGAAATTGGACACAATGACCATGGAAAACATAGTTGACTTCAAACAACAAACTTACTTCGAGACTCTCCAACCTCCTGTATAATTCTCAACAAAGGAAGCAAAGAACAGAAAAGATAAAATGGAATTATTTTGCATCGATAGAACTTCAATTTCACAGAATCAATGTAAGTCGAAAAATATCAACTTACCTTTTGGTCCTTTCTTTTGGAGATAGTTGTGCATATTTTGCAATCATCTCATCAATGTTGCTGAAAGACAAAAGAGAAAATTATTAATAAATATTTAACGCCATCTTTGGTCCATGCACAATAGTTACCAATAATTCGCAGCCCATTCATAGCCTATACTGGTAGCATATTGTCAAAACAAGCTCAAACTAATACTCTTTAGTCATCTTCACTACCTGTTTGCTTCATTTTAATAGTTACTGAACTCCACTTTGTCCTCGCAATTTTTTTTGGGGTGCGGGAGTTGAAAAGAAATTAAATTCTTTCAACAACAAACACCATTTGATGTGGTTTTTCTTCATTGAAAGGAATTTTAATGCATACTGAAGTGAATACTGGAAGCACTTGTCTTCACCATCAAAAGTTAACATTACAAAACTATCAGTTTGTGGACACATAGATATCAAAGACATAATATAATTCTAACTAAATTGAACATACTGGCAGAAATTCACAAGGTTTCAAAGGGACAGGGTTGCGCGAGGTTGGGGCAGGTCAATAACAAGCAACAAAATAAGCCTTCTTTCCAATAAATTGGAGTTGGCATCAGTATCAGATAACATTTCCTTGTGTAATATGACAGAAATTTAGAAGTTATGGAGATAGTTGATACATAATTCAATGCAGTCCTGTCAACACTTAGGGCCTGCTTGGGAGTTCTTTCTTCACTGGTTTTGACCGACTTTGGGTGGACCGTTTATGAGAGGTTGAAAAAATCGGTGCTTGCTAGTTTTTAGTTTTTTTGGACACCAGTTTTGGATTGTTTAAAAATCACCCAAAACCGGTAAAGTGTAATTTTGAGCGGTTCTATCAATCCACCAAATTGGCGGGTTTTGGCCACTTCTCATATTCTCTTCTAATTTTATCCTTTATAAAATAATTATTATCAATTAATATATTTTGTTCAAAACTAAATTGTAAATAAAAATATATTAACTAAAAAATTATTTACAATTCAAAAATTATATTATAATTAAAAAAATACTTATAAGTAAAATATTACTTATAAGATAAGAAAAATTACTTTTAAGTAAAAAATCACTTTTATGTAAAAAAAAATTATAAAATAAAAATACTATTAATTAGACAAAATTCTCTTATAAAATATAAAAAGTTATTTATAAGTAAAAAGATTCACTTAAAATTATTTAAAAGTATAGAATTTACTTACAAGTAAAAAAATATTAATTTCAAATTTTAAGTAAATATTTCAAAATTAAATATTAATTTATATGTAAAAAATTATCTATAAGTAAACTATCACATATGAGTAAAAAATCCCATATAAAAGAAAAATTTACTAAGGGACATATATGTAATTTTATTCTTTTAAAAAACTTTCAAAACTTGTTGATAATAAACTCCAAAGTATATGTTGGATAGTATAAAAATTGCTAGTAAAACCACTCAAAATTGATCCGCTCATAAACGCTCAAGATTGGTACTTTAAAAAACGTTCATGACATGTACTTGAAATTCCCAAGCAGGCCCTTAAGCTATATCAGCACCACATCAAAAGTCCTGCTTCAATCTGCAGTGTAGGTGAATCTTTTGGTATCAAATTCCTCAGAAATCCACCAATCACATCCCGGCCTAGCAAATCTAACATAAACGAGGTATATAATAACTGTCAAAGGCCTAACAAGACTACAAGAGCTTATCCCACATCAATTAGTACTTTCCAAACGAGCATCTGAGCATGGGCAATCTCTCCACTAATTGTCAACTGATTTAAATACGGATACTTTAATATGGTATCAGAGTTGAGACTCAGAAAGTATAAGACAAGTTTTTGTTATTATTTCATTAATTGTTTAATTTTTTTCCTTATTTATCATTTTATTCATATTAGTGTCATAGTAGCACCTGATTCTTATTTCTTGATTGATTCATCCTTGCACCATACCTCTCCTCACCTACTTTAAATACAGATACTTTAATATGGTATCAGAGTTGAGACTCAGAAAGTATAAGACAAGTCTTTGTTATTATTTCATTAATTGTTTAATTTTTTCCTTATTTTTCATTTTATTCATATTAGTGTCATAGTAGCAACTGATTCTTATTTCTTGATTGATTCATCCTTGCACCATACCTCTCCTCACCTACTTGCATGTATGGGGAGTATAGCGTTTGGCAGTTTGCACCTCAGTCAAATGCACTATGTCCTACATCGACTTACACTTACGAAATCAGTATAAGATTGGACAACCTCTCTGCTCATTACCTACTCATTTTGCTTCAATGTCTTTAACGATAGTAATACATCTACACAACTAAATCCAACTCTTATAGACAAGAAAATTCAAACCATACAAGGATAGAAACTCCATCGCATATTCGCATGCTCAAGTATAGTACACCATAATGTAATATAATTTAGGCGTTATGTGACTTGTAAGTACCTGTGTTGTCCACGAAAAATTGACGGTTTTCCAGTCGGAGAAAACATAAGGAGAATAATGTCAATGTCGCATAACACGGATATTTCCTGAGCTTTCTTTAAAATTCCAGCCCTTCGCTTGCCATAGGTACCATTCCGGCTGGTCATGCTCTCCAATCTCTGGATCTTTAACTTGACCCTTCCCATTCTACAATCAAAACAAACTAACCCCATCTAAAATTCCACCTCAAAAATATTTATTAAGCGTATAAATATCCTCTAATAATATCTATATTGCGATCAATTTTTGAAATTTATTTGCTTATCTTCCTTTTCTCTATGTTTTTCTTCTATTCAATTCTTTTAGTTTGTTTCAATTAAGGCATAACATCAAGAATCAACAACAAAATATTAACATTTCGTCTAATATCTCTCAATTTTACATATGAATCGATGAATGGATGTGGAATCACCTTGAAGCAACGAACTCGCTAAATGCTCAAATCGACAAACAAATTTACTATTCCCACGTAAAACGGAAAAGATAATTAATTCAAGATATCAAAACAAAACAAGATTCCCAGATTGAGATATACCCACTTCAGGATTTGAATAAAAAATCGAAAACCCCAGTTTGCATTTTGGATAAAAATCTATATATAATGAAATTAACACAAAGCACAAAAGATCCTAATAATGGCATATCCAACTTAGGAAATGCAAACTGGTTTATAAATGGAGAAGAAGAAAATTTTAACGCGAGAGTGAGAGAGAAAGGGCTAAAGAGAAGGAGGGATAGAGAGCTCAAGAGGTTATGCTGTGATTTCGCTGGTTAAAACTCGCGGGAGGACCCAACCAACGTTTGTGTGTAAACGGACATGGTCTTTCTTGTGCATCATACAAAAATAAAAAATAAAAAACTTATAATTTATTTTAGAGTGTGTTTGGTACAGATTAAAATTGAAAAATTAGTCGTTATTGTTAACTTTTATTAAACGAGTGAGTCCCAATAACGATTATATTTTCAATTTTAATTAGATTTTAATCTCTACCGAATACGCCCCTAATTAGTTTGATAAAAACTTTGCCAAAAATACCTTTAAAAGGGTTGGAAACTTAATTGGTCCCTTGTCTTATTAGCACGCTCGTAAATGGTCTCTAAATAATAAGAAACCCTCGATCAAGTTGGATAATTACAAAACTTAAGCATACCGTGAGCAATGTCTATAGTTACATGACGTAAGCATATCGTGAATCAAATTAATGTATGAAATCAATTATAGTCACTAAGAGAGGAGACATAATTTGGTGATTTAATATTTGATGTTTTGAAGTTTAAGAAGTATTTGAGAGGATACTTCAAAATTCTTGTTCAAAATATTTGATCATGTATGAAATAATTGAACCAATTTGTGAAGTAGATGGATTGATTTTTTATACTAGTACAATTTAGGAAGTTGATCAAGTTTGCTATGGCTTTATGAGTAAGATTAGTTTTAAGAAAATTAAAATAGCCATGTACTTGTACTATTTAATATTGTAAGTCGATCAAGTTGACCTAGAGTGTGTTTGGTATAGAGTTTAATCCAATTAAAATTGAAAATATGGACTTTATTAGGTTCCACGCGTCTAATAAAAGTCAACAATAACTGCTAATTTTTCAATTTTAATCCGATTTTAATCTCTACCAAACACACTTTTTAGAGTTCATTTGACAAAATTTTTGAAAAATATAAAATTGCTTTAGAGGTCAGGTAGCTATTTTCAATATTTGTGAATAATTTGCTTGAAATACTTTGTCTAGCTACAAAAATCCCACAAACTCTCCCTTATCTATAATATATTAAATATTACATTAAGTGATAATCATTTTTTGGATGATTTTAACCCTACTACAATCAAATTATTTCAATATCTTACTTTTCATTTTTCAATATGTAATAAATACTGCAAACTCATGAATTTCGCGTTATTAATTTTCAATTAATTAATATTCACATTAATTTAAAATCAATAAATCTTGACTTGATGAATTTTGATATACATGAATCTGGAGTTATTATAAATAAATTTATTTTTATTCATATATCTAGAAAATTTAATGTGTGTTTAAATTTATGTATTAACAATTAATTCTTNAGGTCAGGTAGCTATTTTCAATATTTGTGAATAATTTGCTTGAAATACTTTGTCTAGCTACAAAAATCCCACAAACTCTCCCTTATCTATAATATATTAAATATTACATTAAGTGATAATCATTTTTTGGATGATTTTAACCCTACTACAATCAAATTATTTCAATATCTTACTTTTCATTTTTCAATATGTAATAAATACTGCAAACTCATGAATTTCGCGTTATTAATTTTCAATTAATTAATATTCACATTAATTTAAAATCAATAAATCTTGACTTGATGAATTTTGATATACATGAATCTGGAGTTATTATAAATAAATTTATTTTTATTCATATATCTAGAAAATTTAATGTGTGTTTAAATTTATGTATTAACAATTAATTCTTATATACCAAATGTAATATAAAAAACTTGTTCATTTATAGTATTTAATCATCACAAAAAAATTATAAAAATTGAGTTTTGAGAATATAATTTTCTTTTCTTAAATTTCTATCCTAAATTTTATTTTTTTAGTTCGTTTGAGACTCATCAATTCATTCCAACAAATTTGTATTAAATATTATTTTTCAGCATTTATAAAATATTTTAAAATAACGTGCAATACATATTCAACTCTGACTGGTCACATTAAACGTAAACTTACATTTAAGAAGAGTAAAATAATCATTAATTCATTTCGGACTTCATTTTGTGACTCATACACTTTAGTCTCGGTTAATTAATACATCATTTATAAATTGAGTTAAAATCAAACATTAATTTCAATTATACATTCATATATACTATTCATCTTTACAAATCATTTATAAATTTGCCAAACAAAAGCTTAGGCCCAGTTTGACAGTCATTTTTTTTTTTGGGGAAAGAATGAGTTTTTGAATAGTAATTTTTTGGAGAACAAGTGATTAAAAAGTAGGAAAAAATTTTGCGTTTATATGAAGAATAATTTATTGTGAGAATGTGAAATTGAAACTAAGTAAGAAAAAAAAGATTTTGAAAGAATGATTACCGAGAGAGTTTTCAAAATGACCTCGTCAAACTTATTATTAACTACACAAGTCTAATTTACTCTTTATTCAATACAATGGTCTTTTCAATTGAAAAATAAAAAAATACCCTTAATAAGGATATTAAAATACAAAAATATGGTTATATTAAAAAGATGAGAATAAACTTTTAATTACATAACAAAAACCAACGCTTCTCACTTAAAATTTCAAAACCAAGTCACTTTCTTTATATGTTTTCTCCAACACAAATAATGTTTCTTTCATTTTTCATCATTCTCAACCTTAAAACCTCATAAATTTATCAAACGTTCAAAAAAATAAAAAAAAATCATTTACATCAAATATTTCGAATCGGTAAGTATATTTAATTTCGTTTTCATTATATTAGTATGTTCTTTTAATCGTTAAAATTTATTTCGACATATGCTAATACGTAGATAATTTTTTACATTTCATTTAATGGATCTATAATTTTTTTAAACAAAAAATGAGAAAAAATCATATGTATAATCAAATATGATATTTTAAGAATTCAGACGGTTGGACCGTCCCATAACGGATTGCCCAGTCGTCCTTTAACAGACGACCCAGCTGGACAAGGATGGCCGGATTCTTTTTTTTCTTCAATGCCCCAATTTATTAATTCCCTACGGTTAATCTATTTTTTTTAATGTTTTGATTCGTAATGCAGAATGGGGTCAACATGTCTTTCGGTTTGTTACTTTGATGAATTTCAAATGAACAAAAATGCTAAATGGAAATGGAAATGGAAGAGTGAAGGAGAGGTGTTATTGAAATTGTGATAATATTGAGTACATCATATACGAAAATATAACACGATATAGAAAACATGCTCAACATGGGTCCCTTTCAGTACGATATGGAATTGATATTTTTATTTCACGAGCATTCAACCATTCCGATTCTACTAGTAAAGTTTTGAAGTGCAAATGAAGTTGCTAATTGAATTGAACTAAGGTCGTAAGTCGACTCCTATTTGCACAGCTTTATTGAGGAAGAATGTCCTCAAAATTGAATACGAAGATTCCAATAGAGGGCATCATAATGTGAATGATTTTTAGGACACATTGGAGATAGCTCGTGAGGATGATGTGATTATTTTCGGACAGTTGCTACCCATCATGATCTAACTATTACGTACAGAATTCATGAGGTAGTTCAAGACAACCAGGATAAAAAGCTATTTACAAATTAGAATTTGATTGTTTTATTCAGTTACATGGGTGAGGTGGGAATTCATAGGCTGGACCGAGTATACGATCTTCAAATTGTTCGTGTGGTTCCTGATCAATCAATTGTTTGATACAAAGAGATATTTGCAGGAAGTTGTGCATCGGATTGAATGAAACATAATTTTCAATTTAAAGTAAAGAAATTAAACAAGTCTACACACAATTATTTGTGTTGACGACAATTGCAGTTGACATTTGCGAGCGACAAAGATGAACACGAATGAATTCTTTGCAGTTCGTAAATGTACACGGGAATATACTCGTAAAGTGGGTATTCGTCGAAATGATCATAGGCTAGCCCGATCATGGTTTATTGGTCGATAAATGATGCACAAGTTTCAAGACTTACGAACGATTTACAAACATGTCGATATCATCAACGACGTCCGTCGAGAGTATGAGGTAGTCATGAGCTATCGAAGATCTGGAAGGCTAAAGAATGTGAATTGGAAGATTTAATAGGTTCGACCGAGTAGAGTTATGTTAAATTAAATTGGTATTTCCATAATATGGGGAGAACTAATCAGAAGTCGATATTTTTTTTATTGAGACTGAGTATTTCTTTATGACTCTTGGACAATACATAGTGGATTTCGAAATGTGATGCGAACTCTAATTCTAATCGACTGTACAACCTTGAAAGCTAGATATGAAGAAAAGTTGATTATTCTTACATGTCAGATGCCAACATCAAAATTTGCCCATTTGCATTAGGCATAGTCAATGGCGAAAATGATATAGCGATGCGTTGATTCTTTACAAAATTGAGAGAAGTAATTCAGGACGTCATGAACATTGGCTTGGTACTTGACCGGGGGCAACCTATAATAAATGGTATCGTTGAAGTTTTTCCCGAAAAACATCATATATATTGCATACCATATACAAGGCAATCTGAAGACTAAGTATTGGGGAAGTGGCGTCACTGCATTGTTTAAGAGAGCTGCAGAGGCCTATAATTTCAAAGAGTTCAATAAATTCATGGTCGAATAGAAAATAAATCACATGGTGTATGGGAGTATGTAACAGTGAAGATTGCGAATGAACATTGGACACGACCACATTTCTCAAGACATCGATAAAAACATGATGACGTCAAACAATGCGGAGTCACTCAATGCATCATTGAAGAATGATCCAGAGTCACCAATTCTCGCAATGATTGAGTACATTCGTAGCAAGTTATAACAATAGTTTCAAGATCGACGTGCAGAATCAAATATGTGAACAATTGTTCTAACTCCGGCTTAGGCAGATAAACTCTTCAAAACTCTAGAAGTGGTAAGAAAGGTAAATGTGGAACCACAGATCAATTCCGCTTTTCGTGAGATATGAACATAACATCAAATATATTGTGGACATGTATGATAATACCTGCACGTATAGACAATTTCAATTGAAGAGTTTTTCATGTGCACATGCAATCGCAGTGGCCATGCATAAAGGATTTTCATCATACAACTTATGCACTCATTATTACATGGCTGATTATTGGAGAGTAGCGTACGTTAAACTATATTTCCACTACCAAATGAAGCTAAGTGGGAATTTTCAGACCATATTCTCTCACTTAATAATTTGTTACCATTTGAAGTTGGACCGCGTACTCCTAGATCTAGACGTAGACGTACGTCTAGAATACCATCTAATAGAGAGTTTTTCCGACCGCGTAGGTGCAAGCAAACTCACTAATTTTGTATAATTTAGATCCCACTCCATAATAATTCGACGGATGTGTAATTTTTATTTAAATCATGTGTAATCTGTACTTTACTGTTCGTAAATTTCGAAAATTATAGTACTTTGCTTATTTCATTCATGTTCTCATAACATATGCAATTAAATATATTAAAATTACTTATACAATAAATGGAAATCAAATTCAAAAAAATTAGTTGAAGGATTCGTCGCAAAGACATTATGGCAAAAAATCAAGTATGTGGACCTAATTGCAACTTTTTAATAGTTCATTAAAATAAAAAAATGATGATCGGATATTAAATGGACTCAATGTATGCAATTGGAATATGAAGGATCCACCGGGAAGATATTATGTCGAAAATGACGAAAATCAAAGTATGAGGATCTAATTACAACTTTCTAATAATTGATGCAAAAAAGGGGTATGCTCGCTCGGGTCGCCCATACTTTACATCAGCTATTCGAAAGTTGTTATTAGGTCCCCCACACTTTATTTTTGTCATTTTCGACATAATTTCTTCTCAGTGGTCTCCATGTTCTAATCGTATACAATTTAGTTCTTTTAATTTTCGATTGTCGTTTTTTTTGTTTTACATCAACTATTAAAAAGTTGTAGTTACGTTCAGTTACTTTGATTTTTGTCGTAATATCTTTCCGGTTGGTCCTTCATATTCCAATTGCATACAATTGAATCAATTTAATATTCGATTATTGTTTTTTATTTTTTAATCAACTATTAAAAAGTTGCAATTAGATCCCCATAATTTATTTTCACCATTTTTCACAAAAATGTCTTTCCGATTGGTTCTTCATGTTCCAATTGCATATAATTGAGTCCATTTTTTATTCGATCATCGTTTTGTTATTTTTTGCATCCACTACTAAAAACTTACAATTAGGTCCACATAATTTATTTTTGCCATTTTTCGATATAATGTCTTTTCGATCGGTCCTTCATGTTCCAATTGCATACAATTGAGCTCATTAAATATTCAATCATCGTTTTTTGAGCCATGGCAATCAATTAAAGATACAATTAAATAAAAAACGATTCACAATTAAATATTTTAAAGCCATTTTTCAACTAAATATTATAATTAAACATATTAACAATTAAATAAAAAATACATACATTTTCAAAAAAATAATTAATACAATATACTATGGATCACAATTATATGAATATAATTCGGACTCAAACTTCATCCATTAGTTATCAATGTGTATTTGATTTATCAACCCTACACCCCATTCGATACTCCAAAATTCAATGTACTCGATTGAAAAAACTCCACAATCACCACTGTATGTAAATAATAATATGTCAATCCATAATGTATAATTATAACATAATTTAACAAATAAAAAGAAATTACAATTTTGTTTATCTTGCAATCGTCATCTTTCTCACGACGGTTAGTCTATCCGCACTAAAATGTCTATTGCTCTAGCCATCACAGGAATGATGATCGCCATCGGCTCCAATATACACTCGAGTTGGCCCTACGTGGTACAGCTATGATCGGAGTTGTACACGTACATTTTCGACTCATCGAAAACGATCTTAACTGTAAAGCAGTGCGAGTTTGCGATCATTGAGACATACAAATGTGTACAACCCGTCCACGACTTTTCCTATCTTAGCACGAGACCTTTTACGTAATCTCTCGTGCAAGATGAAAATGTATACCAGTTAGAGCCGACAAAGCTCACGTCATGCTCAATTTGGATGGCACTAGAAAACCCGCAGCTCATGATAACTTGGTTAGAATCATCAAATAATTTCAGGCGTCTCCGAGCCCAGTCGTGCTATCGTTCCATAGCCATATCGACATGATACAATAGAAAAACAAACAAAGATTTGAAAATTTAATGAAACAATAACCAATTATGTGATCATAAATAACAACGGATATGCACTTACGTCGTCGATGAGCCATGCTCCGCTCTTTTGTACATCGTCTAACCTTTTCTTTGCGTTCGATATCGTAGTCTCCCCTATCATGTAGGTCACTCTAAACTAAGAAAAAGAAAAATGTTAAAAAGTGCATAGATGAGTTAGTTCACTTTAACAAAATTTAATAAAATACTTACCCGAGTCCAATCTTGCTGAACCAACCATCGAACACTTTCTTTTTTGTCAGGTCAACGTCATGGAAGACATTAGGCAACATACCATCTTGTTGACCATCTGTTCTAGTACGTCAACAACATGCTTTTTACCCTTTATCACCTCCACTGCTCTCTCCAACACAATTGTCACGTCATCCTCATCCGTCAAGTTGGGGGTCATCTCCATCATCCACTCTGCCCTTTTGTTACTGGGACCTTTCCCTCCTACGTTATCCCCTCTGTCACCGCCATCACCTCCACTATCGCCACTCCTCTATCACTATTGAGGACACCCTATTCGTCCCTAGGATCGCTACTCCCTTCGTCATTTGGGCCTCCACCTACTTCGTCACCATGGGGGCACGACTTCCGTCCCAGGGACGACACCCCCACCATCATCAAGACATCTCATTCCTTCACCCCCTGAAAGCTCAAATCCAAAAAATGCATCGAAGGCAAATTTGATGGCCACAATGGATAGTCATATCCTTTGTGATGGACACTGTTATACCTAGGCTAGGCAAAACTCCCGAACCAAATCGAACGATTCTTTTTAAGTTAAATACCCGAATGTGTATCTGAATCGAGAACCAACGAGTTTGATTCAATTTTTGGTTTTAAACCAAAAATTGAAAAATCGAATAAGAACCGAATCTCCTTAATTTTTTTAATCTTATATAAGCTGATTTTTTAAAAATAAATTGGCTAACTAATTAATTTAGCTCAAACCCAAAATATAATTTTTCTATTTCTAATTTAAAGCCCAGGACCAACTTAATCAAATTAATCTATCTCTCATTCTACTGTGGTACCGTTCAAGAGAAATCGAATTGGAAGCTTGGTTGTCTCTCTCTTCATTATTGTAAGCTCACTATCTTCATCTTTCTATGATTTTAATAGTCAAATTTATAAAGAACTCAACAAAAAAATGAGCAAAAGATATCATGGGATTTGACTATGTTATTTTGTAAGAGTTCAGTTTTAGTTCATTAGTTAAATTAATGTAGAGTTGCTGTAAATATTAAAGATTTTAATTATTGTACGAAAATCGAGAATCGAATGGAACTGAACTCGTACGGTTCTATAATTAAATTTGAGCCCAATGATTTCACTTATTAAATACCCAAAAATTTGGGTTCAGTTCGATTCTAACGGTTTTACTTATTAAATACTCGATAATTTGAATTCGATTCGATTCTCCTTAGAATCGAACCGAACTGGACTATGTCCTGCCCTAGTCATACCCTTCGTCCTGATGACCATCAGTCCTTGTATCAATCGCACTGGCAATCCATTCGACACTCCCTTCGCCATCCCTCGTCGACCTGCTACATCGTCTCGTAGCGTTGCGATCTCATTATGAATGTCTCCTAAATTGCCTCATAGCATACTCACATAATGTCGTAAGTCTACTACTTCGACTCTGAACTCCCATTACAACGCTCATATATCATCTCATAGCACTCATAAATCCGCTGCGAATCATGTCCCAACTCTCGTCGCATCGCTCATATTTCCTCTCGAATAAAATTAGTCATACGTGTAAACAAATAATCAAAATAATAAGTCTAACTGGGTGCAAGGGATCTACATAAGTGGTGTCTGGGTGTAGGAGAAGGAGCTCTCCTTAGGGAAGGTGATCTCATCAGTTGAGGTGATCTCATTGGTGAACTTCAAATTGACATATTAACATTTCAACAAATTAATGATCATGTATCGAGCCGATAAATATACATACAATATAAATCGCAAATGTAGAGTTCTCACCCAAAGATTGTCGAGAATAGATGTCAAGCCTTTGGCCAATAGCTTATTATGTGCTCATTAGTAAAGCATCTGAAGGCATCTTGTCTCCTTTTTGATTACCCACTTACTACCCAACATGGGGATAGCCTTATACGCCCATATCTGCAACAATTACAATTATTATGTATATACATTTATTAAAATGTTAAACATTTACATGTAAAGCCAAAGAAAAGCCATACGCATCATACTTATGCTCGGCCTTCTATGACTTGGGCTTCGAATGCACTCTCCTGGAAAAGTGTAGCGTATTTGTATAACATCTACGACCCTATAGATATATGTTGAAGGCATCAATGTCATCAACAACATCTAACAAGAAAATGTCAATTGATGTCTTACGGTGTCAACGCCTCAGCACACTCTCTAGGATAAACACCAATCCCAACTTTAATTTGTCCAACATGTGATCGCATTTCCCGAATGCATCTTTTAATTGTGGGCGTGTAACAAGTCCTTTACCTCCAAAATATTCACCCGCAACCTTTTATTTGTCGTAATACGAGTCTTCGCTGCTTCTTCACCATTACACTTTTAATTGTGGGTGTGTAACAAGTCCTTTACCTCCAAAATATTCACCCGTAACATTTTATTTGTCGTAATACGAGTCCTCGCTGCTTCTTCACCATTACACTAGAACCCCGTAACGAGGGCAAACTCAAGGATCAAGAATCTTGACACCTTCCCATCCCCTAGGGTAAAATATTGAAGTACTATCAAATCAACGATCCGACTAGAAAACTGAATGTCTTTCAATGAATAAAAGGACCATAGGAATGATCGACGCAGTATGACTATGTGCTCCTCATCGAGCCCCTCTAGAACTGTTGCAAAGATGGAAAAGTTACAATACAATGTAACTTTCCTGAGATGATCTCTCATACTGGCGTCGAGATGATACTCCATCATGCAATAATTTCACGCGTTAAAAAAACACAATATCTTAAAATTCAACTAACCAGATTATGTGTTATTGTACGCAAGACGTAAATTCATTTTATCCCCCATAAAAAAATGAAATTAAAGTAAAGTAAAGGTCAATTGAAATAGAAAGAGATAATTTAAAGTAAAGTAAAATAAAATAAATAAAAATAAAAAATTTAAAGAGAAATAAAAG
>CAIGRH010032167.1:0-11743 GCA_903798295.1 Fraxinus nigra | reverse complement strand
GTTTTCCCTTTATACAGTTAATACGCATATCATAATCTGTAAAGTCAAGGGGTTCAAGAATCTCATTAACACAAGTCTCTCAATTCTCCTTTTGGAGATGTGACCTAATCTCTTGTGCCAAACGAGGCAGAATTCTCGCCAATTAATTTTTGCTTACACCTTGAGTACTTACATGCAAGGATTCATTAAAAGAATCAATCGTATTAATTAAATAAAGATTATCATAACCTGATAAAGAACCGAACCAACCAATTTTGAATCATGAAACAAACTAAAATTTTCATTCCCAAATGAACAAGAATAACCAGATTTTCCCAAAACAAAAATGGAAATCAAATTCCATCTAAAAGAAGGTACAATAAATGTCTCATTAAGATCCAAATAAAACCCAGTCATATTGCTTCTACTTTCACCATCTTGCCACCGCCAGCATAAATGTATTTTTCACCATCACTTGGTTTTCGGCAACTCAAGCAACCCTATATAAACACGCCGATGTGAATTGTTGCACCAAAATCTATACACCACATGTATTTAGATACCGAAGTTAAATTAATCTTAGAACAAACCAAACGAATAAGAATATCTTTCTTCACACGCTATGCGTGATAGTTGGTGCAGTTCTTCTTCTTATGACCTGCAGCTCCATAGAAGAAACAATCACCCTCAATTTGTTCCTTTATGCTGTTTCTTTTTTGATACTATACCAACAACTTCCTTATCAGCTTTTCTTTTTTTGTTCCTTTTGTCTTTAGAGGTGGTGGCTAAATGAGCACTTTCTGTCTTATCATGCTTCAATCTTTCCTCTTTTTGGACACAGTGTGAGATGAGCTCATTAAGAGATCATGAGTCCTTTTGAAAATTGTAGCTCGCCTTGAATTGATTGAATTGTGCTGAAAGGGATATCAGAACCAAGTGCACTAACAAGCTTTCAGATAAATCCAACTTGAGTGTCTTTTGTTTTGAAGCAATGTGAGACATTCCCATAGTGTACTCCCATATATTTCGTTTCCCTTTGTACCTCATTGAGATAATGTTTGCTAAAAGTGTACCAGTCTTAGCCTTTTCATTCTTGGCAAACCTTTTCTCAAGGTCTTTAAAGAAACCCCTAGCCAAAGTCACCTTATCAAACATAGTACCCCGAAATGCTTCTGGAATAGCATGCTTTATGACCATCAAGCTTATGAGATTTGGTCGTATCCACATTTTCATCTCCATCTTGTTATTAGAGGTACTCTTATCAGTAAGTGCAGTAGGTTGATCGACCCGTAAAGAAAGGTCCATATCCACGACTCCGAGAACAATCATTATATTCTCTCGCCATGCCTTAAAGTTGGTACCTAAGTATTGGAATTGAATTGATTCTAGTAGAGATATTGACAGCAGAACCTGAAACCAAATTAGAGAACAATTAATTGGAAGAGCTCACAATCCTTGATATGCAAATAATAATTTCAAATAATGACACAACATCAATATTTAGTCTTTGGACAGAAATATTGACTTGTAAGTGGTACTTTTGGTGTAGTGATCAAACACTGACAATAAAGAAATATGTCAATCAATAAACCATTCTTTGGACCGGCTTATTGATCACACGTTAAATCAAATAATCGCCACATGTTTATCACCACGAGTGTATGTGCAATTCAGTCAAATATTGGCATTCCTTTAGGCCAATCAAATATCCGCGTGAATAGCATACACACAAACACCTTTTAATAATCTAAGTTAAGTAATTTCCACAAGAGATGTTGTTTTGGAAATATATTACTTCAATTAATTCACTTTCGAATATTATACCTCTCAAAAGAGTCATTTGTACCAAAATTTGAAAAAGAAAATCATCGAATTTGCATATTTGATTTATTTGAAACTTTGGGTACCTAATGATTAATAATTCAGAACTTTAGAGATTAAAAATTATTTATCCAAAACTTTAGGGGTCAATAATTAATTATTCAAAACTTTCGGGGTCAAAAATTAATTATTCAAAACTTTAGGGCAAATTTAAACAAATTATAAGCTTTCGGGGGCTTAATTACAAAATTCAGAACTTTAATGGTCCAAATTAATTAATTTTCAAATTCCAGGGATTGAATTATTAAAGCCAAAACTTTAAAGACTCAATTGGATGAATTTTTAATCTTAATGGGCTGAATTACCAAAGCTTTCAGCTTAAGTAACCGAAATATTAAAAATTGATTTTAAATATTGCAACCATAACCCTAATTCTTAAATTGCAACCAAGGACCTGAACATATCTAATTTACATGATAAGCCCCTGCCCCCCAAAATTGCATCCAACCTGAAAACCCTAATTCCTTTTTTTCTTTTGTTTCAAAGCTCCGTCCCCCAACCCGTCGTTGCAGCCGATAGTGGCGACAGGCGCTGCTACGCGTGTGCTATTGCCCGTAGCGCTGTTGGGTGGTGTTATGCTGCAGCGCAACACGACGACCTTAAATTTCTTTTTTTGTAAAATTGAAATCTGAAATTCTGAAAAATCAATTGAATAATTTTTAAATTTAACAAAACTAATACCGAAATCGTTAAATTTGAAAACAATAAAATTATCAAGAATCAAATTAAAATTTCGATTCTCAATGATTCAACATGAATATGCTCTTATACCACTTGTTGGGAAAATAATTGCTATCATATTTATAGTTCATGTTAGATCATCAAGAATTTACGAACCAAAGCTGAAGTGTACCTGAATTAGACATGATTATTGCAATGAACAAGTCATGCAGTTTTAGTCTTCCAGATCAACACGTAGTTTTTTATTTTTCTCTGATGATGGGAGTTAGAATAGAATGAATAATTCTCATGTGATCTAGGGACCATAACTGTATATATACACAATGGCCCATCATGAAAGTAGGAACATGCCTGGTTTCTACACATAGAGATTCATACTTTAATTAGATGCTTTAAAATTCAAAATACCGAAACATTATTAGATAACTTTAAACGAGTTTAATCAAAATTGATAACTTTTAATTTAATACACAATATTTCACATATAAGCTCACATGTTCGATTAAAATCCTTACATGTACTTCATTACCCGTTGCGTACATCTGCACATATTGAACCCAAAACCAATTGGGTCGGTAAACATGTTTGATGACTTCTTGAGCAAGCACATGCTGGTAGTGAGTAGATGGGAGTACGATATGGGTTACTCGAGATCGTAGGTTGAGTCTTTACGATTCTCAAAAATAAACTGGAAAAGTAGTAAAATCGTCTAAAAATCTTATTTTTATACGGACCACACACACAATTCCAAGAGTTCACATAGTTTATTCAACTTGTGAGAAACTTAGTTCATAAATCGTGTTTAACATCTTATGTATATGTTACTTGTTTATACATCATAAAATAAAGGGACTCGAGTACTCAATGTTTGATTGGAAAAGTTTAATTTAATTTATTTTATTTTTAACAAATTGAGATCAAAGTAAAAATTTAACCACATATTTAACGTGATTCATAACTTGTTAACAAAATATTTCATCAAATTTTATCAAAATCTATTAAAATTTGTATATAAAAAATTTTGTCGAATAACCCCTCGACGTATTTTAGAAGTTCCCTGTAAAGTTAAAGACCCGGAAGTTATTTAAAAAATAAATAAATTATTCATTCAATAGCATCTTAATTTTGAATTTTTCTAAGTGGACTGTCATTTTCTAACTCTTATCAATCATGTGGACACAGATAATGAATTCCACCAAATGAGAATTGAGTTCTCAGCTAACCCACGAAATCAACAAGTAATCGCGAAATAATTAACATCATGATAAGTGAACTTTTACCAATTAGAAATCAAAAGAGCCGATTATTTTCAGAGTAATGCTATTCAACCTACTGGGGTTACAAACACAGTCTATGTGACGTTAATGTTGCATTAAATGATAAGTCATTTAATTTCACATTTCATTTAATCTATCACTTAGAGCCACATTACTCTTATTTTCAAGATTAGATTGTGAACTTTTCCAAAGTTTGAAATATGAAAACATGATGGGGCCATTCTTATACTTTTCCCAAAAAATAAAAAATAAGATTTTCTATATTTCTATTCACTTGCCTCACCGCCTTTTTCTTAATTTATACTTTGTATTTTAGTCAAATGATAGCGCTGGGTTAGGTGCTTAGCACAATCTTTTGAATCTTTCTTTATACCTACTAAGAACCTCCCTAACATCTTTCATCATATAATTACAACTAATTAATTAATGATTAAGTACTTTTCAAATGATCAAATGCAAAACAGTTTAATATTCTCTTGAATTTTTTTTATTTTTATTTTTTTACAGAGAAGTCAATATTGCCATCTTCAGAGACATGAAGCAGCAGCAGAAAGACAAAACAGAACTTGGATAGAACAAGGAAATATATATACTACTAATTATTAATTCAAATTTGTTCCTTGATATATGATCTCAACAAATATAGAATACAATCCAAACAAGATTAATAATAATAAAAAAAAGGCTTTGCTGTCTAATTATTTACAAAACTTTGTTGGACATATTATATTCTGTTGAGCATTGGGTTATACTCATCCATAGAAATAGAATTCCTCTTGATAAAATCCAAGCAATCAGCAATAGCTTCAGAACAAAATGAATTTGAGTGTGCAAGTGTTCTAAACCTGTACTGATGATGATCAGTGCTATAACCATGAGAATAAGGCAATTCCATACTGATGTTGTTTCTTCTTCTTCTTCTTGAAATTATATTTCTCTTCAACGAGCGTAAAGCATTCGAATATGAACATCTCCATCTTCCCAAAAGTCTGAACAAATACAGAAATTTTCTGCGTATCCTCCCGACTGAAAATCTTCTCGAGTTTATTCGAAAACCCTTTACTCCATAGCATCTTTTGATCCCCCCTCTGTCATAATCCATTTTAGAAAGACCACTCTTTCTTCTAAAGAAGCAAAGACACTGCGAGGTGAGTCGTTTATCTAGGGCAACGACAACAGCAGATGAAAAGTTTGTTTATGAACTCTTCTGTAGAGAGGAGGCAATGATTTTCAAGGTGGTGGTGCAAGAAAATACATGGAAAATGATAGATATGAAGAGGTTAAGACGGTCTAACGCGGCATTATATGATTTTATAGTATCATTTACAACGTGGATGTGTCCATAGTCCATATAATACAAAAATCTTGAATTTTTTAATGTGAGTGAGTCAATAATCTAAAGCACAGTGTAAAGGGGTTGGAATAATCAGCGCAATTCTGGGGGGACAAGGAAAGAGGAAAGGGAGAAACAATTGTCTTTTTATACAAATCGAAGTGACTGGAGTTGTTAATTAGTTGTTGTAAGATTAGATGGGCATGATTTTGATAAGAAATAGGCTGTCAAGCAACACAAGGTAAATTAATTCAGAATTAATATTTGTGTGGCTACTATGAGCAAATTGAAATGGAATATTATGTTGGGTTTTTTTAATTTCAATTTTGTAATATTCAACAAGATCTTGAGGGCTGTTTGAGCCCCGTTTTTTTTTTTATTTAATAAAATTCATTTTGAAATAGTGATTTGATAGATAATATGCGATTAAAACGAAGGAAAAGTTTTTAGTCTATGTGTAATATTATTTTATTGAAAAACGTGTGATTTAAAAGAAGAGAGGAAAATGTATTTAAAAAAATGGGAATCAAACAAGATATAAATATTTATGCTACGGATATGATATTTTTTTGGTCTGAGAATTATTTAATTAAATTTTACAATTAAAATCAGAATTAATATTGCTGTCACGATTGGAATGCTTAAATGTTAAGGTTAGCTTTAAAAAATTAATGGATTATGAATTTAACTTTCAATCCGAAATAAGTTTACTTGAAATCAAAGAATAATATATTAGCAACTTACAATATAAGGCGTAGTCTAATGTGTTAATCTATAAATATTAAGCTAAGTTGTGTTGGCATTGAGAAATGTCGAGGGCTCGTGCTTAATCGATTATCTAAAACAAGAAACCATGTTTGACAAATTATAGAAAGTAGAGGCGTCGATTTACATTTTGTTACGTAGGTCACAATTTACTTTAGAGGATTATTATAAGTTTCAATAGTATACTTTTGAATATCAAAGATAAATGTGAATACTAGTATCCACTAAAACATACAAATCACAATACAAATAAATCATGTTTAAATTTAGAGCTTCTCCAACAACGAGCAAATATTTAGTTTTCAAATTTTCGCATAATTGTTTCGAATAACTTTCCCTCAAGTAAATGATCCTTTTATAAACCTTAAACTCAAAAGCTTGAGTAGATGTTAAACAAGAATAAAACTATTTGTACCAAATTTTTCTTACCGAAAATGTTACACTCTCTCATGTGTGACGGCCCTCTTGAATAAAAACTTCCAAAAATGTGGTCTCCACACCTTATTGTGAGTGTATGTAAAAGATTGGGAGCCTGTTTGGGAGAGCTAAAAAGACGATTAAAATTGAAAATATAGTCGTTATTGGGTCTCACTCGTCTAATAAAAGTCAACAATAACGACTAGTTTTTTAATTTTAATTTGATTTTAATCTCTACCAAACAGGCTGTAGATAAAAAAAAAAATTATGTATATGTAGACTGTAGCATTGCCCAACTAGGACTCAATTTGTGAGAAAATTTAATCATCTTCAAACTAGAAGTGTGAATGAACATTATTAAACTACTTTTTTGTCCATGTCTCTTTTTTTGGACACTTCTTCTAGCTCACCTAACCATACTGGGAATTTGACAACTTAAATTAATTTTTATAAAATCCAAAATAATTATTCTTTACATCATTAGAGGACAGAAGCAGCCATGAATTTGCTCTTTAAACACCGCTTCTCAACCTCATCATGAACAATACGAAACAGGCTCTTAGTGCATGTTCGATATGAAAAACTTCACGAGGATATTTAAAATTGAAATTTATTTTTCTATTTTAATACCAAACAATTCAAATTATTGATGATGTAAAGGGTTATTGGACGTGTGTTTGTGTGCACACAACGTGTCTATATTTGCATGTGTACCAACACAGAATCTTCTACAAATGAGGTCAGCTACTTTATGGTCCTTTTTCTTATGATGGACGCCATCAAAATTACTTATTTTGAGGGAAACAAAAAAAAGTTAGCGGAAAACCATGGCATTTATTTACGCTAAGATAATAATAGACTGCAACGTGCATTGTAATGCTATGTGCCACGTTCATATACATTATTCCTTGGTTCTACTTCTACAAGCGTAAATAATTGTGTTAGGTCCAAATTATACAATTAGCAAATTGACAATTTCTTTAGTCAAAATATTGGTTTAGTTGAATTGTATTAGGAATTTATCGAATTGTAATTAAAGTCAAAAGTAGGAGTTATTGAGTCTTCGTTGTGGTAAAAATAATTTGGGGTTGATAGAGTCCAAAAAGAAGTTTAAAAAAAATATAAGAAGAATATTAAGATTCGAACTTCAGGAAGTAGAGCAATAAACGAATTCAGCACCGCTCGCGACGCCCTGTTGGCTCTTGAACGCTCAAAACAGGGTCATCGTCGCTCGCTTGCGCAAGTTGACGCTCGAGCGGTGATGATGTTCGAGAAGAATCCTGGTTCGATTTTAATGCTATTTTGAGTCCTTTTTCACCCCCAAACACTACCCATTCTAAATATACAGTTATAGGAACGTCCCAAGGTGCATTGAATCATTATTTTACCTTAGAGATCTCATTATCATAAACACATTCCATTAATTCAACCCCAAAATCTTTGTCATATATCTGATCACATATATTGATCCTTCATTAGTAGAGCCTTGTCGTAAGTCAAAAGTTTATTTTTTGAAAGCTAAACACATATTCTAATATCTTTTGTATCACCCCACATATCAAAATATAGAAAGATCAAACATCAAAACAAAATCTACCTTCGTCAATAAGCCTTCAAATATTGGAGGTTTCGGGAAGAGGCACTTGGAGTTTCGGCACTTGAGAACGGGGTTCGTTCCTGTTGATCCATGCAGAGAGAAAAAGTGGTACACAGTTCTAGGAAGTGCAAAAGTGCACAACTGAAGGAGTTTCTCGATAATTTACAAGTTAGGTGGTCAGAATAAGTTAAAGTTTAATAGTGTCTGGACTAATTATAAGTTAAGTTTTCTAGTAAATCTTACTGACAAGTTTTCATTGACTATGCGGTTTAAATGGGAATTTTGGCTTGAATGTCTTGATTACGTGTTTTTGTCNCTTCTCAACGATTGCATCTACTCATTTACATCATCCGTCGATGGGCTAGCGGATTACTCCATCTAGTACTTGCTCGATATGATGCTATGCAAACTCATCTCAATGACTTCTACGTCTGATTCGATGCGTCACATCATCCACAACCTCCCCCGAAGCCTTAGATATCTAATTGTTCTTTTTACTTTTTATGCACTCTTTGAACTACTTGAAATGTGATCTATGCGGTTTAAATGGGAATTTTGGCTTGTATGTCTTGATTACGTGTTTTTGTCAATTATCCTCTTGTTTAACCTAGCATGTCTCTAGCATTTTATGTTTAATTAAGGGGGAATATTGTTCGATGGTTGATTTAACTTTTGATCATAAATGCGCTATCCTTTTTGCTTATGCCAAAGGGAGAAAGTGAAATAATTGTGTTTGGGTTGTAAAAGTTAAGGGGAACATGAAATACATAATTTATATTATTATAAATTGGTGATATTACTTTGCAAATCCATCTTGTTTGTTATAATCAAAAAGGGGAAAATCATTAACCTATGATTGACTCTATACTTAGTGTTTTGATCATAACAAATAATTTTTTTTCTAACAATTGATTCTAAGCATTCAAAAGCATCGAATGTAACATTGATCGATCAAGGACAAAAATGCTAATATCAAGACCTTCACACTACAAATAGGACTTACAATGAAGGAAGTGATGTGAGTCGAGTATTCAAGATAAATCATTCAAGTAAAAGTGCCTTGATAGTCAAGTATCAAAGGAGGATACTAAATTAGACTTTTATATTCACGTGTAAAGGTATAAACGCTTCAATTCTTAGCACTATATGATAAAAGTTTCATGTACTAAAAAGGACTTTGACTATCACTTGCATAAAATGTTCAAATTAAAAGCGAAAATTGATTTTAAAAAATATAAGTGAACTTAGATCATATTTTGAGAATACTCACATTGGACCATACAAAGACAAAATGGATCAAACTATTGAAATTCAGATGTTCACACAAAGTAACGGACGTTCGGATGTCCATGTGGGTGTCCGATCATGTAACGGTCACTTTTTTTTATCGTTCTGACGTCATTGCACAACGAATAGTTTTTGTAATTCCAGACGAGGGAGCGGACATCCATTTAGCTGTCCGGTTCCATAGATACTTTTACTTCTTGAACTCTATAAATATCATGTCGCTTTTCATTCATTGCAATGCTTTTAAGAGCATTTAAATGAGATGTTATTAAGCAAAATTATATTGACCTTACATCTTATTATCTTTATCAAATCATTTACTTTGAAAATCTTTGATTGATTCAACCTTTGAAATCATCTTTTCATCAAAGTTATTTCATCTAACACTTGAATTTCATTTATTCAATTGAAAGGTTAGCATTTCTCTCTTAGTATTTAATTTGTTTATATTATTTATTAAGAGAGAAGTTTCAAATTGTAAAATCATTTCTTATCAAATCTGTGGGTCATTTTGAGGTTCCATTAAGCTCAATAATGTATAAGGGTCGTTGTTCCTTATTTGTAAGTCATTGAAAGTGTTGTAATGGTTTGGATTGTACCATCAGTCATCAAATATAGTGAAACAACTTTGCTCGCGAGGAAGAGCTTGATAACGAAGGACGTATATCATCATTTTGGATCGAACCTCCACAATTACATCGTTTGCACTATTTCTTCCCTTTTTACTTATTACTTTTGTATTTGTGCATTGTGTTTGATTGATTTATTCATTCTCAATTAGCTTGAGTTTAAATCAATTTTTTGAAAAAGTTTAGAAAACCAATCCACCCCCTCTTAATTCGTTATTCTTGGGCTATCAAAATTTAGTAGAGTTTTTTGAAATAACTACTTCATAAAATGATTTGGGTTTTTGATGCGTCAAGGCTCCGTACTATTTAGGACAAGATTGTCTTTGTTTAAGCTGGAGGTCTAAAATCGGATTTGCTTGCAAAGCCCCTTCACATGCCAGGGCAAAAACGGAAAAAATGTGTAACTCACATTTTTATGAACAACCTATTGACCTATTTATAGACTCAATGTTTTGTGGATTCTAATTCTTGAATACTCAGCAAATTGCCCACAAGGAGGCTCAATTCTAAATCCTATATTCTAAATTTTATATAAGTTCAAACTATTGATTGCCAATATTTTAAGAAGTCACAAAACTATTATATATGCTTTGCAATTTTCAATATCGAAGTGCACTAGTACATCGTTATTTATATAGAACACTAAACAACTCATAAAAATTATTCTTCAAAAATTGTTATACACAAAATTCCCAGTAAATCACCATTTCTGTCTTTGTAACTATCCTTCCAGATACTAGTTGAAGGTCATATGGAATTGGAAGCTCTCCTCCTTGGTACAAGTTGGACATTAGAGTAAAAAATACGTTCCTACTAAAAAACGATCGATTGTGTATATGATGTAGGGAAACTAGATCGGGCAGTAGTTCGGTCCAGTCCCTAGTCCATTTCATTTTTTTGTGTGTAAAAAAAATGCTAAATATTTTTTTATGAGTAATTTTTTTTAATTACATATTTGCTTGACTTACAGTTCGATTCTGAATAAGTTCCTGTATATTATGTTTTTTTGACTAAAATTCCGCTTAACCATGAAAAGCTTCCCTTTTGTTCACTATTCGCGTGAAACCCGCAAGCGTACATGATCGTTGTACAAGTAATAAGATTTGTGAGTTAAGAGTATTGTTCCCATGAGGAATAAAATCTAATTTATAGTTTAATAGCTACTATTAAATTCTAAGTGTAATGAAATCAAAAGCAATGGTTTGTATATTTTTTATACTAATCTTAAACTAATGAAGCAAATAAAGTGTTTATCTAATATATATGTGATTGTTTGTATTAGAATCGTGAATCCCCCTACTGTTATTTAGTTTAATTATTAATTTAGTAAATTCATGCATTCAAGACANTTCCGCTTAACCATGAAAAGCTTCCCTTTTGTTCACTATTCGCGTGAAACCCACAAGCGCACATGATTGTTGTACAAGTAATAAGATTTGTGAGTTAAGAGTATTGTTCCCATGAGGAATAAAATCTAATTTATAGTTTAATAGCTACTATTAAATTCTAAGTGTAATGAAATAAAAAACAATGGTTTGTATATTTTTTATACTAATCTTAAACTAATGAAGCAAATAAAGTGTTTATCTAATATATATGTAATTGTTTGTATTGGAATCGTGAATCCCCCTACTGTTATTTAGTTTAATTATTAATTTAGTAAATTCATGCATTCAAGACAATCGATAATCCACTGTTATCCAATATTCTTTTCCAAGATATATTAAACATATGTTTAACACGACCCGATCTCATTCTTAGTCCGAATTCATATGAAAAACATGCATTGATTCATAGGATTTATCACACATGATTGCATATGCTAGTATTATTCCTAATACCTATTGTCCACGTGTTGATTTTGCCGTGTTCGAGACTTATTGTGAGTATTTTTACA
>CAIGRH010032154.1:0-12085 GCA_903798295.1 Fraxinus nigra | reverse complement strand
AAAATTAGAAATTAACAAAAATACTCACACATGACAAAACTATTAAATTTTACATATTTGAATTTTTCAAAATTTTTCATTTTTTTTATTTTTATATATTTTTTCGTCGATCCAATTTGATTTTAAAAAAGCTCAAACTAGCAATTCATTTTGTTTAAGCTCAAACGAGCAGTAAAATCTCAAGATTAATATTTTTTTTTACCAAACAAGCCAACCTCTTGTGAGTTCTTATTAAGAATACAATTCCAAATCGATTAAACATACAATAACTACAATCACATATAAAAGCATCTTCAATACTAATATACATTACATTAAAAATTGTCATATGAGCTAAATTGTATAATGCCTACAAAAATTTCTCTTCATTACACATCTAAGATTATGTTAGTAGACATGACAAGAAAAAAGTAAACATTGTTAAAAGGACAGTCTAGATGTAGAAATTCTTCTAGACGAATGGGTCACCATAATTTAATATTTTCTCCCTTTCTTATTTTTTTTTCTCTTTGTTGTTAAGTATACATCAAAAATAAAATTTGAATTATTAAAGATTAAATTTAAATTAGACAATCTATTCGTTATACACTACTAAAGCATAAATCGAAAAAATATCTATTAGATGTCACCTAAATTGTAATTCATAGAATGCAATACACTCATGGATCACAATCTAGGTGGCATCTAAATAAAAGTATTCTACATGTCTAATGAAGAGATGACATAATTTAATTTCATCTCCAATGTGATTCATCTATAATGCAAACCCTAATGTATATTTAACAAGAGAGAAAAAGGAGAGAGAAAATAAGAATTAAGAGAGGGAGAGGAAGAGGAAGAGGTTAAATTACAATAACTCACTTCGTCTAAAAAAAGTATCTACACCTAAACGGTTCTCTCAATAAATGTCTACTTTTTTGTGTCATGTCGTTAGACAATCTTGTACATGTGCATTAGACAAACTTTTTAAGACATAGTTTATTTTAAATTCACATTAACATTGAAGATACTATCTAAGAATCTTCTTATTTTTAAAGAGCATCTTCTATGTTGTAGAAATCATTTTTAAATTAAAAAAAAAAATTATATATTCGAACAAATTCTTTATTTTACTCTTTTTAAAATATATCTACTATTTTTTTAATTAATATGTCCTTACTTATAAATGTCAATTCCCAATAATTTCAAAGGTAGTTTGAATAATACAAGAAATGAAGCATCCTACAACAATTTTTTTGAGCCCCATTTTATCAAAAAATCATTTTTTTTTTTAAAACTCATTTTCAACCACATATTCTTCAATAAAATAATATTAGACGTAAATTGAAAACTTTTTCTTCATTTTTAACCACACATTCTTGAAAAATCAATATTCAAAAATTCATTTTTTTTTTTTTCAAAATGGAGCTCAAACAAGAGCCAAGTCCAGGTTTGAATTGTATTTTTTTTTCAAAACTCATTTTTAACCACACATTCTTTCAGAAAATAATTTTACACGTAATCTCAAAAAATTTCTATATGTTTAAACCGCACATTCTCCAAAAAATAATAATAATAATTATTATTCGAAAACCTAATTTCCCAAAAAAATTGGGATCAAACAAGACTTATGTGCAATTATTTTTAAAGTATAAATAAAATTCATTCTCTATTTTAAAAGTTAAAATAAAATTTCAAGATTAGATTTTTAAAGTAAAACATATTACATTAAGAGTGTTTGGAAATACCATCTAAAAAACTCTATTTATATATAAAAAAAAAATCTCATGTATAATAGAGATCGTCTTTAAATTTAGCAAGTTTAAGTTTTTTTATACATTCTAATAATGCTCTCTATTTTAATTATTTATTTTACGTTTTCCAAAAAAAATTATTAATTTCCTCTTATTTTTTATTTTAACATATTTTTTTATTTATCAATGATCAATTAATTTAATATTAATTGAATAATTTAAAGAGTAAATTATTAAAAGTTGTCACTTATTAAATGCAATAATTATGAAATTAGAATAAATGATGTATTTGATTTTTCATATTTGGAAAGCCACTCATTCTTTATTTTAAAAAATTAAAATAAATAATTTTTTTTTAAAAAAATATTTAAGTATTTTTTATTTTTATTTATTTTTTTATTTTTATTTTTTTGGAAAAAATGGTTAGCATTTTGTATTTAAAGAATATTTCAAAGACTAATTTTTAACATATAGACTTTTTAAAATAAAAGTTGGGGACACAGTCATCTCTCACTTTAAAGCAATCAAATACAAACTAACCAATTAATGAGTCGAGTTCGTTTTCCAAACTGTCATATTAAAAATAAACTTTTTCATCATTCAGTATCACAGCCAATCCAATCATATCAGATTGAGATGTTTCACAAAATACTAATTAGAAAAAGAATGATTGAATTTAGGGCTGCGTACGGTCCAAATCAATCTAATTTGATCATTTGTTTTCAAGATAAGATCAAATTAATATCGATTGGGCTTTCTTCAAATTAATGAAAAAACAAAACACGCCCTAACTATAATCCTAAGTCAAACATGATCGAGTAATCGACCGTGGAATTATTAAACATAGCAATAAACAAAAGAAAAGCATCTTTAAAAATCCTGTTAGTAACAATCATTAAACTAGAAAACTCCGAACTTGATAATTCCACCACTTTGCAGTTAATTGTAGTCTAAAGAAGCACCTTTAGTTGCAGAACTAGTCCAATTCATCAACAAGAAACACGAAAGAAAGTAAACGGAAATTGTACTTAGATTTCATTGCAATACGAGAGGTATATTTATTTCTATAAAATAGGCTATATAATATAATACTAATAAAATAATAATATATTTATCTAAACGCTAATATCGAGTAACTATTCCGAAGAATTTTATGTCGATATCCCAAGTAGATTTACACACATGCTTCCACACCCTTGCCAACAGTAAGGCAAAAAGACAAGCTGTGATTGCCCGAAAGCTCAACAGCAAGTTTTGAGTTGGCTGGAGTGGTATCTCACTAGTACATATCTATAAAGACATTATAAATGAAGAAAAATGCATCTAATAATTTGAATGAAATAATGGTAGGGAGAGAATAAGAGGGGCACCAAACTTTAGCAAAATTAAAAACAAGAAAAGCACAAAAAACAAAATGGAGGCCCTCGTGCACCTCTGGAATTTTGGTTGTACATCACACATTTAATGAAGCAAAAACGTCTTGGTTGAGCTTATTCGTGCGTGCGTGTGGGTAGACATTCCTACTCTCTCTCTCTCTCTCTCTCTAAATTATTATATGTAACCTTTTGCAGCCCTAGTTATTGTGATTTGTGTGTATCCTTTCTGTAGTTTCCGTGCACTTCCTTTTGATCCAACTTTAGGCTACCATTCATACATCCCTATCCTTGTGCCCTCAGCCCTGTCCCACCCACATTCTAGAATGAAAATAACAAATCCTGGAATTTTCTTTATCTGCCTTTCTATGTGATCGTAATTAGACATGTAAACTGGAGACTATATAAGTAATCAGGACTTACGGTTCGATTTTAAAAGATCTTTTTAAGAGTAGCTTAGTCCTTTGCATAATATTAATTATTTCGATATTCAAAAGATGTTAAGTTTTCCTATAAGATGGTGATTTATTTGGAAACTCCAACCTAAGAATCTCATTTGAGCTTTAAGAACTTTGATCCCAAATTAGGTTTTGGCTTCCATATTAAAAACCAACCTTATTAAGAGATGCAATCCAATATCTTATATTTTATTATTATTTATAATCCACGTTAAAGTTATCCTTAACAAAGATACCACGTTCGATTTTGGATAGACAAGGCAAGGTAGGGCCAAAAATAGCGCAGACCATTGAAGTCTAATAGGTTTTCATTTCTATTTGAAAATTCGATCCCAAATCGGGAAAGAGTTTTCCCGCTCAGGTAAGAGTTCTGAGGTTCAGGTAACAAGTTTTCTTTAATTTCCGTAAAAATAGAAAAAATATATTTATGTCGATTGTCTAGAATTTGCATTGTACAAAACCCCAACGATCTCTGCAATTAACATTTTCTCGATGTGGCGCGATCAGGCAGGTTACGTGCCCCTACGTGTGGGGTTGGCTGCAAGGGGGGCTGGTCTATAGTACAGTCAATGAGAGGATGCATCTGAAAAATTTTACAATTCTGCTACAGATACATTGTGATTGACAACTACTTTGACATTGTTTGATATAATAGCAATCTTGGTCATTGATTTTAATCACACTTGTTCAAATCAATGGCACAATTTTCTACACATCACACAATTTCAAACTTATTGTACACTAGGAATGTCCAAATAGTTGAATCCTAAATTTTAATACCCCCAATCCTAGTAGATAATATTTCTATATATATGAGTCAAAGTTTACTATGCATATATGAGCACCAAATGTTATATCAAGAAACCAAATTGTATAATCAGAAGTTAAAGAAAAAACAGATAGCACACAAGAGATAGGAGGAAAAATGTGATGGGTTCGTTCTTTTCTTGCTCATGATGTCATATTAAACTAGAGTATGGGGTGTTAGTTAAGATAAAAGGGCAACCATTTATTGAATTCCAGTCAAGAAAATTATATCTTATTTAGTCTCCATTTTTCTCAACTCGTTTTTATTCGACCTAATTTCTAATCATACATTACATGAAATTCAAAACTTTATTAACTTTTCAACAACACATTTAATCAACTTTAATCAAAATCTACTAATAATAGGGCTAAGTTCCCAACTTCCCATTTCCAGCGCAAAATTCAGTTTTGAGTAAACTATTAACATTTTCCATGAAAACAAAGAGGAGGAAATAACGCTATTATTAATACCTTTGAAATACAAAAAGGGCGGTAGAGTCGGTTGTGTCAAATCCCTTTCTGAGTATCTCCCTAAAGATCCACGCTACTCTTCAAGTCATTATTCAACCTACCTTTTGTTCCACATTAAGACAAGTTATTAGCGTCGGCTCAAGTCAAAACAAAATGAGAAAGGAAATTACAATCCTAACCCCTACTCATATATTACAAACACATATCTAACCAGCTAGTTAGGCTACTAGTCAATTGTGAACGTACTCTGTGTACGGCATCACCATAAAGCATATGCATGGTCTATATTGTTCAAATATAGAACTATGAATTGTTCATATAAGACGTTTTTTTCTAGATAAAGATCATAAGTAACACATGTAATGGGGGTAGGGAAGGCATTTGAGGGTCTAGCAAACTGTGTATCGGGGTAGCATCATGTATAGTGTGGATGTTGAAGGTTTAACGCGATTGAAAGGGAGTAGAAGCCCCCAAAAATTATATGAAGTAAAGGTTATTCAATGATCGAATTACCTTCGAAAGCATTAAAATCCCAAAAGACAAATATTGTGATTAATATCATGTTAGGACATGTAATGTAACATGTTCAAAGATGCTATTTCATATAATCATCTAATTAATTTATGGATTTAAGTTAATTCTAATCGTAGTGTACAGCCCAATAGCATAAATATGAAAAACTAGATAATTTTGAAGGTTAATTCAATAATATAGAACAAGCATGTATTTCACTAACCCTAATATCAACTACGAGAACAATAACAAATAAAATGCTCTCACACTTTTGAATTTGTACGTCACATGAGAACTACTCTTCCAAAATCTTTTATATGGGAATATTAAGGCAATGATATGTATGATATATAGAACTGAAAAAATGGGTACAATAAAATAGACAAAATTTTAACTTCTTTATCTTTAAATATTATCGAGTCCGGCACAAGCAACCTTATCAAACAAGCACAAGCACAAGCATGTATAGAATACCCAATACATGCCTAAAAACTCACTGTCAACCTTGCTGTCAAGGCCAATTCACCGTAGAGGGAATAAAATAAAATAACATCTTGGTAACTCTGAGGGGTTGCTCAATTGGCCAGGTCTTGAGTTTACTCNTGTGTGTGAAAAATCTTTTAAAATTTCGTTCTAAGTAAGAACTTGATTCTGAAAAGAGTTTGAATAGATGTGAAAATAGAGACTCCGAATATTGTGAGAATGTTGTGAGATAGCTTCTGTGGCAACACGGCTAGTTCTCTAGAGTGAGAAATGCAACCTTAATTGAAAAGCTTTTTGCGGAAGTAGTTGTTAACCTAAATGATTTCAAAACATTTTAAATTTTCATCTGATTCATAAAATTGATTAAGTACATGCACAACAACTATAAGAGCATACTGGATAGAAAGCCTAATAATTTTCATCGATTACTAACCCTGAGGGGTAGCTTAATTGATCAGACATTGGGTTTGCTCCCCAATGGTCACCAGTTCGAGTCCCCTCAGAGTCGCTGAGGTGAGAAACGGCTGTAAACTTCAGGGCCCCGTGGAATTAGTCGAGGTGCGCGCAAGCTGGCCCGGACATCCACGGTTATCAAAAAAAATAAAAAATAAAATAACATCTTGGTGCCCTTCTAAAGTGTTATGGAGCATTGTGATACACGTTGATCCATGGCAATAAGATTTAGATAAATAACAAAATTAATTAGTCCAGCGCACAGTCAAAGCAGTCTACTCAAGTAGTATTAGGCATAACAATCAGACCCGCAAATTCAGGAGTACAAGAATTCTTGACCAAGATCTGTGCACACTAGCAATCATCATTCTATCCACGTGGGTAGAACTGGAAATTATATGATTTTGTATTGTTCATGATATAATTGTGAACCCCTTGATGTCTAACCGTCCAAAATCAATTAACGCGATTAGCAGAAATTTAAGTTTTTATCTTATTCTCCCTGCAAGAATCCAATCTAAATCATTATTAGTGGAATGACATTAATTAGTAACAAAGGACTTATTTTTGAAACTTTTATAATTTCTTTCAGGGGACAAGGATCCAAAAGTTCTTGAATTTTGAGATGTCATGGAGATTATAACATCGAGCAGTATGGAAAGATGTAGGAAAAGTTGTCAGGGAAAACAGTCCAAAAGTCAAATTTCACGAGAGAGGTTACCAGGAATGTTTAGTCAAACAATCCACAGTTTTTAAAGTTTAGTCTATTACTTGATTTAGATTTTAGACCATGACTCTAACTCGCAGTTGGAATGGAACCAAAACCCCCACTCACCCCCTCTTTCCCGTTCACTTATTTTGTTTTATTTTAGTCGACAAACATTATCTTGTTCTTAATGACCGAATTTTGACATTTAAATTAGTTTAGGTTCTTAATGGTCTCCATTATTTAAAGAAATTCATGGGTGGCCCTAAAACCCATAAGATATCGAAGTTCTTGTCCACCTTCACAAAACCGCATGTAAGTAATAAAACAACAGTATAAGTTGGACGTTTATGAGTGCTTTTATAAGTTCCATGAATAAATATGATTGGAAAGTATTTATAAATATTTTTTGTTAAACCACGTTTTATTCATCCATTTTATATGATTCAAAAGTCCTATTCATTTTTTCATGTTCAATTCTATCTATTTATAAATCCTAAATTTATAAACACTTCCCAAATGTATCTAAGAATTTTTTTAACCTCTAAACAATACCATGTCTCTTAGTCACTTTTATAATTTGATGAGACTTTTTGTAATTTCATGGACAGATCTACTTGACAGACATGTGAACCACTTAGTCTCCAGTGTTTTACCTCTAGCTCCAATGGGGTGATGTGCATGTGCTGCCTAAATTCTAACATCAGTCAAAGGCTGTTTTCTCCCTACACTTTAATGAAAAGATTAATTAATAATGACCAGATTATTGGAGAATCACAGCTACCTACGAGATTTCACATCCAAAATTCAACTATTCAACAAATATTTATGGCTAAAATTTGATGAGGTAACTGAACCAAATTTCCAAAATACCCAACTAAAAAATAGGCTCTTGAGGTATTGAATGGATGTGTGATCAAGTTGTTGCCTATAATAATGAGTAATCAAGAATTCGTATTTAATTTTGTCCATGCTTTTTTCTTTTTTACTCGAGGTTAAAGATTAGGTCCCTACCCTCTCGTGCAGAGTTTTGGCTTATCGGGCCTCTCTCTACATTTTCATATTGGATTTCTCAGGTCTATATAAACTCACAGACGCACACATGACCAGCATAAACTAGAGCAAACCCACATCATTTATAGCTCTTTCTTCCTCTCCCTCTCTCTTTGAAGTGTGTGGAGCTTGTAGTAAGAATTAATGGCTGTCCTAATTGTAATTCTTGGGGTATTTTTTGGGCTCTGTATTCTCAGTACCGCTTTACTGAGATGGAATGAGGTCAGGTACAGGAAGAAAGGATTGCCCCCTGGAACTATGGGGTGGCCAGTTTTTGGTGAGACAACTGAGTTTCTAAAACAAGGTCCTAGCTTCATGAAGAACCAAAGATCAAGGTGTCTTTTGTCGTTCTAAAATAATGCTTATTGAAATATTCAGATTCTTACTCTATTGTGTACTGGGTAGTTTTATACTGTGGAAAGTCTAGCAAGGCTTCTCCATGGAAAATCCCACCACCGTATGATCCTTATTCCCCGTTAATCAAAGATAGATTCGTGAGAACCTTCTATACATAGAAAACCAATAGACGGTTATCATCCAATATATCATTAATCATTATGTTTCCACTTTTTGTAACGCCATGGTAAGGTGTAGGTCTTCAGTTCAAATCCTACAAGGGCTTATTTAGCTTTTTTCTTAAAAGTCCAGTCATAGTATTTGAGTTTGATGTGATTTTAACTAATTTTTCTATCTCCCATGTTTCTTTGATAGGTATGGGAGTTTTTTCAAATCCCACTTATTGGGTTGTCCTACCATTGTTTCAATGGATCCAGAGGTAAATAGATATATTCTAGTGAATGAAGCTAAAGGCCTTGTCCCTGGCTATCCCCAGTCGATGCTAGACATCTTAGGGAAATGTAACATTGCAGCTGTCCATGGTTCTGCACACAAGCACATGAGAGGGGCATTGCTTGCACTTATCAGCCCCGCCATGATCAAGCAACAACTTCTTCCAAAAATTGATGATTTTATGAGATCCCATTTGAGCAATTGGGATAACAAAATCATCGATATTCAAGTGAAAACGAAGGAGGTTTGTATTGGATATCCGAATTCTTACTAAAGAATTGTTTGAGTTCGTTATATTTTTCTTTCCTCTTTTCTAATATAACTCATGATTTTTTTTAGATGGCTTTTCTGTCATCGCTGAGGCAAATAGCAAGCAATGAAGCCAGCTCAATATCTCAAGCATTCATGCCTGAATTCTTCAAGCTAGTACTAGGAACTCTTTCATTGCCTATCAACCTTCCCAATACAAACTATCATCGTGGATTACAGGTAAATTAGGCAAACCTTATGTGTATGGTTCGATATATTCAAATGCCAAGTTGACAAAAATAATTCATCACAGGCAAGGAAAAATATTACAGGCTTGCTGAGAAAGCTTGTGGAAAAGAGAAGAGCGTCGGGAGAAACTCTAAATGACATGCTTGGTTTCCTAATTAATGGAGACAATAAATATAATCTAAGTGATGAGGAGATGATTGATTTGATAATCACAATTTTGTATTCTGGATATGAGACTGTATCAACTACTTCAATGATGGCCCTTAAATATCTTCATGATCATCCAAAAGTACTTGAAGAATTAAGAGTGAGTTAAAAGGCTACAGTTTCTCATAATGTTTACATTTGACTTAATTAATGCTTTTTAGTATAACTTGATTTCATACTTTGTAGAAAGAGCATGTGGCAATTAGAGAAAAGAAAAGACCAGAGGATCCTATTGACTATAATGACTACAAATCAATGAGCTTTACACGTGCGGTAAGTATTAGACTCGTGTGTACTAGTTACTGGAGGGTAATTTTCAGCTTAATAATGAGATGGTGTTTCTTTCTGCAGGTTATCTATGAAACCTCAAGAATGGCTACAATAGTAAACGGAGTTTTGAGGAAAACCACTAAAGATATGGAAATAAATGGTGGGTATTGGGTAAAGCCTCTGCACAAGTCTTCATGTCGTCTTCTTTTTTTCCCCTGTTTTTCTATGCTTTAAGAATATGTTTGGTACATTCAACATTATCAAAAAATTAAGCATTGTCCTCCATAACATTAGGGTAGGCTACCTGAATCACATTATATAACAAATTAAACATTATTCTCGATAATATTAGGGTCGCCTACCTATATCCTTTTAAATGCACAGTAAATATTGTCTTATACAATATAATCCACTTACAAAACACATCATAAAAACGTAAATGACAATTTACAAACTCTAGGAGAAATCCTCAAATTCTTCCCCCTTCGAGACTTTCTATGTATATATAAAATATTTAAGCCCTTTTTGAGCCCCATTCTTTAAAATCTATTTTTTCTCAAACTCATTTTAAACCACACTCCTTCAATAAAACAATTTTGCACATACATTCAAACTTTACCCTACTTTTAAACCATACTCTCTAAAATAATCACTTTCAAGAAATATATTCTAGGAAGGTGAGCTCAAGAGGGGCTAAATTCAGCACTTGCATTCAGTATGTGTATAATGATAGTATAAGAAAACATCTTTTAAGATGGACCCTACCCTATCATGATCCACATGGAAAACTTACATTCCAACCAAGGCATTCCATTAATGACCCATCTTTTGTTCAAATGAATTATTTTGTCTATAATTTTGGATAAGGGAAGATGAAACTCAATTCCTCCCACGGTCCTTCCTCTCATCAGAAACAATGGACTAATTATTTTTCATATCCATCTGCTGCAAAAAACTAAGCAATATAATTCCAGATTATCCTTCATCTAATTTAGGTTTAATCAGCAGTAAATGCAGAAAAATACAGTCTGATAACTTTACTTCATATCCATCTGCAATCAGCATGTTCTTTGCCAAATGCAGAAAAATTCCAGATTATCCTTCATCTAATTTAAGTTTCATATCCATCTGCAATCAGCATGTTCTTTGCCAAAAAAATTGATGAACTAGTTAAATTATAAGAACTCATCTCTTTTTTTCGATTTTCAGGCTTTGTTATTCCCGAAGGATGGAGGATATATGTTTACACAAGAGAGATTAACTATGATCCACACCTTTATCCCGATCCATTAACCTTCAATCCATGGAGATGGCTGGTTCGTAATCCTAAATCCTAAAAGTATTTTTTTTGCATCACAATGATTTTTGTTACTGAAGTTTAGATAGCACTAAACAATACTAAGACAAAAATGAAGTTCTATTATTGCCCATTATCGTGTCCACTACTGCATACAAGCATGTCACTGAATGTCTAATTTGTTCAAAGTGATTAATATTCTAAAATGACGGCTGCAGGACAAAGGTCTAGAGTACCAAAACTATTTCTTCATATTTGGAGGGGGCACTAGGCAGTGTCCTGGAAAGGAGCTTGGACTGGCAGAAATTTCTACATTCCTTCATTACTTTGTGACAAGATACAATTGGGAAGAAGTAGGGGGAGACAAGCTGATGAAATTTCCAAGGGTCGAAGCACCAAATGGACTTCACATTAGGGTTTCCAGTAACTAACCATCATCGATTCAATGTACAGAAAAATAACATAGCAGATTCAGATAAACATTTGGATGTACAATCCTGTTCAGCTAACCCATTATAAAATTGAAAACCATTTTTGCTGTCTAAGAAATCAAAACACAATAATTACGCCACGGAGAAAAAATAATCAAATTGATTGCGAAAAACAATACAATTAATGCCACGATATTGTGAACACGAATCAATCAATCTCAAAAATACTACGAATTCAATTTTTTGCAGAGATTACCTTTATTCATGAGGAACGGCAGACGCAGTTAATACATTACGACTTTATAAGACTGCGTTGCAGATTTTATCGGTTTGTATCATGGGGAAAGGTGCATCTGCAATTGAATTTTCCAATTTTTTTGTTCCAAGCTTCAATGACGAAATCTGCAAATTTTGCTGCTGCTTGCCTGCTTCCGAAATTTAGGCGGGATAATAGAGGCGCCAAGCTATCCTAGCAGTCTCGGCTAATGGACTACCGGCCCAAAATGGAATTCTATGTTTGGGAAAATTAGACCAATTACTTTC
>CAIGRH010032123.1:0-18454 GCA_903798295.1 Fraxinus nigra | reverse complement strand
ATTTTTTACACATTGGTTGCCTCTATAAATAACATCACTACATCTTATAAATACATAAAGTTATCTCTCTCTAACGAGACTTATTTGTGTCAACTTATGTCACAATAACCTTGATAGAATTCAAAGACTAATAAGGGGTGATCCTTTATTTGAATTAAAGGTAGAATCTATATCGGTTTGCAAGTCATGTTTGGGGGTTCACATGAACAAGATTCCCGTTACTTCTAAGGGACATAGGCCAAGGCAATCTTAGAATTAGTGCACGACTCGGGATAGGACTATGTGTACTAGATTGTTTGGAAGTCTAAAGTGCTTGCTAAGTTGAAGGTTTTTGTACTTGGAAGAGAAAAAACAATTAGATAAGTACATTATGAAACTTCAATCAAATCGAGGGGAAGAGTGTCTATCCCATGACTATCGAGCATACTTATGTGATAATGGAATTATATCCCAATTGAGTGCACCAAGTACATCCAACATAATGGAATCTCAGAGAATAGAAATAGGTACTTGTTGAGCAGGGTCATATCTATGCTAGGCCACTCTACTCTTACAATATCCTTTAGGGAATACGTTCAATGGACTATGATATATTCACTTAATATGGTTTCATCTAAAAGTTTGCCATAAGTTGCCCGTAGAGTTGGAAATGTGCCTAAGTCTAATCTATGACTAATCCAAGTATGGAGATGTCAGGTACAAGTGCTTAATGGAAAGATGGATAAGATGAAATCAAGGTAAAGAGTATGTATCTTTGTAGGATATCCTAAAGGGACAGCAAAAATAATTATTCTTTAATTTTCCGAAAAAGAAAGGTATTTGTAATTACAAATGTAACCTTTTTAGAGGACACACGCATAGAAGAACGTGAATCCAAAAGTAAGGTTGTTTCAGAGGAACGAGTGAGACATTTTTCAGCTGAACTTCTTTAGAAAACATACGAAACTTACTCTAGAAGATGTCACACCTCTATTACCAGCAGTGCCCAGATGAAGTCGAAGATAAATGAAGGTTTCATCTGCAAAGTTCACTAACTTCTTGAAACCAAAGGTGATAGAGGATTATGTTCCAACTTTTCAGTCACCACATGGTATTGAGACTGTAGTGGTGGGATCTTATATACTAGAAGCAGTGAAAGAACGACAGGGATTTTCAATCAACCAAGAACGTCCATAGTTTAGACTTAGTAGGAGAACCATTCAACCTCCTTCTACATAGTTGCTCTATGGAGAGTTTAAAGAAATGGAGGATCATACTTCATATGAAGAATCTTTGAAGGATGTAAACACTTACCATTAGAAGAGTGTCATGGATTCAGAATGAAGTTAATGTATACTAACTTATAACTCGAATATTTTAGATACACCTTTTGAGGTGAAATCCATAGGTTACAAATGGATCTACAAGAGGAAAAGAGGGGCAGACATAAAGGTAGAAACACTTAAAGATAGAGTGTTTGCTAAGGGTTTTATCGAACGAGAAGGTATAGATTGCGGGGAGACCTTCTCACATGTGGTCATGTTTTAAGTCTATAAGAATCTTCTTATCTAGTATAGCTCATTTTCATAAGCATATTAAAGAAAAAGGTGATTTTTCCCTATTGTAAGTCGATAACATCTTATTCATTAGGAAAGATGTCGGGTCTCTAACAAACTGGCTTGTACAACAAAATAACATAAAGAATTGGGATGCCAATTATATACTGGAATCCAGATCTTTCAAGATAAGAAGAATGGGAAAGTTCCTCACTCTCAAGCTTAAGAAACAAACAAGATATGCCTGCTATGCAAAATTCCAAGACAGTCGAATGCCTTTCAGATATGGAATTCACTTTTCATTGGAGCATTTCCTTAAAAACTCCTAATAAAGCAGAACACATGAAGCAGGTACCTCATGTCTCGATTGTAGGAAGCCTCATGTATGCTATGATGTGCACAAAAGAAGATATTTGCATTTCGTTGGGATTGTTAGTAAATATCGGTCAAATCAAGGACCTTGAGCACTAGACAAATGTTAAGTATGCACTTAAGTATCTTCAAAAAACTAGAGATCATATGTTGGTTTTTTCAGCTCAAGATTCGGTCCTTATAAGCTATTCTGATTTTGATTTTAAGTTGATAGGGACTCTTGCAAGTCCAAATCAGGATCAATGTTCCTATTAGGTGGTGGTTTCGTTTTTTGATGAAGTATCAAGCATCATGTTTTGCTAATCCTACCATGAAAGAGAGTGATTGGACGCTGTGAAGTGGAAGCAGTGTGGCTGAGGAAAATCTTGCTAGACCCTGAGATAGTTGAATCTACATCACAACCCATTACCTTTTACTTTAATAACAGCGGAGCAATGACATGCGAAAAAACCTAGATGCCATGAACGTGGAAAATACTTTGAATGAGAATATCACCAAGAAATCATTCAATGGAGAGATATGACAGTGTGCAACATTGAATCTACTGAAATTTTGCTAACCCTTTATCAAGAGCTTATTAGCTGGAAACTTGGATGGTCATATTGAGAATATGAGTGTACTTGACATATTTGTTAGATAAGTTTGCATGTTAATATAAATTTATTTGTACTCTGATTGTACTAATTTGAGCTTGTAGTTGTTCGTAGATCATTTCAATATTATAAATTGAGTGCTTATGTTGTTAAGAAGGAAAAATTCCATTTTTAATTCGATCTAAAATTTATAGTCCCCAATGAAAAAAAAAAATAAAGATAGACAATTAAGTTTGATAAGAACGTCTCGATATTGTTAAAATTCATCTTTGAATTTTGTATTAAGATTGAGAGTACATCCTATATGTATTGGACTTGACCATATAAAATTTAATGTGTGAGATTTAACCATTCAAATTAATTTCACTTCACTATCGTACGTATGATCTTTATGCTGAATGGATAATGGACTTCGACTTCTAACTTGAAGATTTTTCACATATCAATAAGTGAGGCCAAATTTCTGTGAACTAATAGAAACATATTAACAATAAGGAATTCATCAACTATTCAATAGGAATAATCAAGACTATAGTTGCAATAATTAAGTTGAGTTGGACGTAGACGTGCCAACCAAGCAACCATGTGTAGTGGATAAGTGATAACGGCTTGTGCCATGTGTGTGGGGTTGTGTGCCACGTGTGTGTAAATGTCTTGTGATTAGGGCTACACAAAACTCTTGAACCAAATCGAATTTGAACCAAAGCGGTTATTTATAAGTTTAATACCAGAACGAATATTTGAATCGAGAATTGATGGGTTCGGTTTGGTTCTACGTTCTAGAACAAGAACCCAAGAACTGAATAATAATCGAATCTAAATATTTTTTTAAGTTTTTTATATTGAATTAATTAAATTATTTTAATTTTTTCTAAACAAATTAACTAATTTAGCGATTAATGCTCCAACTCTCAAACCAAGTCCATGCTTAGCTAGCCCAACCCAACCCAAATTCTAAATTCAATTTTTTGGCTCAATTATTAATTTTATTGTTAGCCTAAGATCTATGTCTTTTTAAGTTTTTATTCTTTCCATTCCAATTTCATACGGTAAACACATGTTCACTAACCACAAATTATTTGATAAATTGAAAACCTACATCTACATGCCCAAAAATTTTGGCTCGATTCGATTCTCTTCGGAACCGAATCGGACTTGTGTGAATTTGAGTTCTCGAATAAAACAAGAGAAAGTTAAAGGATTTGGAGATGAATTTAAGATGAATTAAAAGCCTTATAGGGTTTTATAATACGCTAGAGGTAATTCCTAAATACACATATTCTTTATCTTTCAATTAAATTATTATATTCTATAGTTAGTATTCAAAATAATCAAATCATACATGTAAGATGTCTTGATATCATATCAAATTAAATTTTGTGATATTTCCATCCCGTCCCCCAACACTTGGCTACACCTTCTTTTGAAAATTTATACTTGAGGAGCTTAATATGCAAAAGAAAATAATTAAGGATTAGGTGCTCCAAGACAAAAGTTACTGTTATGTACCTATTTAAGAAGATGTTTGGCTAAGCATAGAAAAAGTAAATAAACACTTGCTCCTAGTGTATATATTGACAAACAAAATCTTATATATTTGTAGAGAGTGATTACCAACTTCATAGACGAGAGTTGACAAACCAGAGCAACCGGGCCCACCAGTGATCCAAAGCAAAAGAGGGTCTGTTTTAGGATTATTTTCAGACTCAACGAAATAGTAGAATAACTGCGTCTCATCATTTTCACCCACACCAACATATCTAGTCAATCATTCAAACAAAAATTCTAAAAATAATAACAAAGAAAATTCAGTTTCTTGAATTTACTTCATGTTTGATAATCGGATTGTAAATAGTATTATCTACTACTGAAATAAAGAATGAAAGAACTGACCCTGTTTCGAGTTTTATGGGCAGAGTACCCGAATAACCTGGAAGAGTCTTGATGATGGACTGTGATGTTCCCTTGTAGAAGAGTAGCAGAAGAACAAGTGCAGGCAACGTTATCCAATTCATTATAATCACACCCATAAATTAATTCAACTGAGGAAAAACGTAGTTTAATCTGTTTTCTAAATATAATTTTATAAGGACGGGGATTTGAAATTGATGGCAGAGTTGTTGAAGAACGTGGAGAAGTTGGTTTCCTCTTTTGACTGAATTGGATGTACAGGTGGAACACATTGGAGTAGCACATTCTTGAAAAAATTGCATTCTTATACTACTCATTTTCAACCACACATTTATCAATAAAATAATATTACACGTAAATTCAAAATTTTTCCTTATTTTTTAACCACATATTTCTCATTCTATCACTTGAAAAAATGCATTCTTTTCCCCTACAATGTGCATCAATCATGCGTCCTTACAATAAAATGTTCTTCACATAAGCCTAAAATTTTTCCTAATTTTTAACAATGTTTTAAATAATGATTTTTAGGAGAATGTATGTTTAAAAAGTAGAGAAAAGTTGAAATTACGTACAAAATATTTTATCGCATCAATATGTAAAAAAAAAAAAAAGAATTTCAAATAATAGCGGTCAAAGACTTTACTCTTACTGTAAAGTTATATTATCACCAAAAGTCAAAAAGTTATTATTGGCACTCTTACCTCTTACACTTCAAGTTGTAGGTGTCGGTGTAAGTTAACAACCAAGGGGTTGTTCTTTTCTTGTTTTGGTTTTTGGTTTTTGGTTTTGAATTTATTTTTGATTTTGTGTTTTGAGTCTCCATTTTGAGATTGTTGAAAATGTGTTCTTTTTATCATTTTGAAAAATTATTTTCAAAAATAAAAATTGAAAACTTGTTCTCTTCCTCCCCTCCTCCTCCTCCTCTCCGTCGTCACTCTCTCTTTCTGTCGTCTCCCTCGCAAGGCCACCGACACCAAGCTCGTCGCAACAGCTCCCTGCGATCTCCGGCTTCTTCGTCATTTTTTTTATGCGGTGGTTGGATGTGGCGTCGCCGGCTTCTTCTGTTGCTGTGGCTGTGGCTGTGGCGGTGATTTTGGGTCGTGACGTTGCCAGCTTCTTTTGTTGTTGTGGTTGTGGCGGTGGCGATGGCGGAAGCGGTGGTTTTAGGTCGCGATGTCACCGACTTCTTCTACTGTTCTTCTTCTGTCGTGGTTGGGTCACGACGTCGTTGACTTCTTCTATTGTTGTGGCTATGGCGGTGACGATGGTTTTTGGTCGCGACATTGTCGGAGTTGGTTTTGGCGATTTTTCGACGGTAACAGTGTGGTACAGGCGGCGATAGCGATGATTTTTATTGGTGGTGTAACTGAAAATAGCCAAAATGCCTTTTGAAAATTTTGGCTTAGTTTTAACTGAAAATACCCAAAACGACATTTTTTACGTTTTCGATTTTCTTTGTAAATTTTAAACTCGTTTTTGGAAATTCGTTTTTGAAAATAGGTAAGTAAACGCGTTTTCACTATTTTGGAAAANGACGTCGTTGACTTCTTCTATTGTTGTGGCTATGGCGGTGACGATGGTTTTTGGTCGCGACATTGTCGGAGTTGGTTTTGGCGATTTTTCGACGGTAACAGTGTGGTACAGGCGGCGATAGCGATGATTTTTATTGGTGGTGTAACTGAAAATAGCCAAAATGCCTTTTGAAAATTTTGGCTTAGTTTTAACTGAAAATACCCAAAACGACATTTTTTACGTTTTCGATTTTCTTTGTAAATTTTAAACTCGTTTTTGGAAATTCGTTTTTGAAAATAGGTAAGTAAACGCGTTTTCACTATTTTGGAAAATCGAAAATAGAAATGGGATGAAAACGATAAAGAGAACAACCCCTAAATTTTTGATACAGCTCCAACATATAAATAAGCTTAGATTGTGTGGAGAAATTGTTGCGCAAAATATTTTGGTAATGCTTAAAACATAGATTGTAATCTAAGTCAAAGTCAACAATTAATTTTAATCGCATATTTTATGGTTCTCGCAATTTTTCAATTACACATTTCATCAACTTTTATCCAAATTTACTAAAATTCTGATTTTAATCCCCACCAAACACGGGGTTAAGTTAATACATGGAATTTTTGTAAAACTTTTAAGATTTTTATTTAGGAAATTTCATAGATAAAATAATTTAGCTTGATAAAATATAAGAGAAATCTTCAATCCGGACTTAGAAAAAACCAATCAAACGAACACCAATCGACAAACTCAATCCAACAACATTAGCACCTTTGCTTGTCACAAAACTAACACTATTAAATAGATTATGGTGGTGGTATTTCAGGTTCTTTAATTTGGTTGCGTCTCAAACTCTTCAATCTATTGAACACACACACACTCACTCTGTTTGAGGAGGAGGATGGATATATGCATTAGTTTAGGTGTCATTATGGGTCTAGTCAGTCCTCTTCAATGGGCCAAGACTCAACAAATGGGCTAAAACAAAAAACCAAACTAACCACAGTATGGACCAACTATCCAAAGGCTGAATGGGTTACCATATATCACCCCTAAATCCAACTCGAACCTAGGCCCTTCAAAGGTGTATTAATTGTTTTCAAGTCTAGCCGTCATTTTGATGTTGATAAATTATCTGACACATGTTTTAAATAACTGCTTGAATTTATTGGGTATCAAAACCCAACACAGCTCAAAGATGACAAAATTATGGAATTATACATAACTCCTCTAACATTTTAAATCAGGCGATTCATTGAAATCATAATAAATATTGCCAATGGAACTAGTTGAAGTTCTCATTATATTGTAAAGAACTGTAGACGGAAGTCACAGAACAGATTGAAGTAGCACTGTATTATATTCAAGACAAGGTTTGCTTTACAACTAATAAAGTTAGTTCTATTTTGTTGGTTCCTTTCCTCAAATTAATAACTTTTAATATGAATAACGTCTTCAAAGACATCATTTAAAAACTAATAATGTCTTAATATGAATATTTAGTGGATTGTTGACCACTAATAAGCGTGTGAGTTAAAGTATCATCACACTATAACTTTAAATTGAATCATATTAAATCATTATCTAACTCTTTCACAGTTATAACCCAAGATTGTTGATAGTAAAGAAAAGTTATGTCTCGAATTCGTCGTTGCCTTATACTTTGAAGCGTTTCTATTGTAAGGAGAATCTGTTGTATTATGGGAGATAATTGCCAAGACTTCGTTAGTATCGTTGCAGGCAAATTTGTCTTAAAACAAATTGCTAAACACTTGCCTCGGGCTTTGCATTCCTCATACCTTGCATAAAATTTATGCAACTTTTGTTCTTTTCCAAGTTTACTTCATTATTTGGTTGTTAAGTTTCAATTTTGATTTGTAAAACACACATTCACATACCCCCAACAAGTTTAAGACTAATTTTATTATCGTTTTACTTGTTATAAATTGATTCTTTTCATCTCTTGGAATAAGCAAAATGTTCATGTTCCTTTCTTGTTTTAATTGTAATAAACTTCTATTTCGTAAAAGAAACGGATATCGTTGGGACTACTTTGAGTCAAACAATAAATGGAACAACTAATGTGATTCCGCCGATGGGTATACTACTTCAAACTACTGCAATTCCACATGGAGAAAAACTAGAGAAATTAAATCGTGTGGATTTCAAGAGATGGCAACAAAATATGTTCTATTTCACTATCTTGAATTTAAAAAGGTTCCTAGCCGAAGATGCTCTGGTCGTCTAAGAAGGAAAGAATAATCGCGAGTCAATTATCGCTTTTAATGCTTGGAAGCACTTGGACTTCCTATGCAAGAACTATATTCTAAACAGATTGGATGACACATTAAATGGTGCGTATCGCTAAAATCTGCAAAACAATTAAAAAAGAAAAAAAAATCGGATTCTTTGGAGAAAAGGTATAAAATGAAAGACATTAGCACGAAGAAATTCATCATCGAAAAGTTCCTTGATTATAAGACGATAGGCTCCAAAGTTGTCATCAATCAGTGTGTTAGGTTTTAGGTGATTTTGTAATTGGTCAATTCTGTGAACAAAAGGACGTAAATTGATAGAATATGATAATTCAAGGAGTAATATGCAAATTGCTTAAAAGTTAGTTATTAGGTATAGGGTTTCGAGATTGGAACAAGGAGGAAAACAGTGCGGATTTTCACTGGACTGTCGTCAAGGGTTGGCTTGAGCTACAAAAGCAGAAACATTGTCACTAGACCGTCGACCATTCTTCGCTCGAATGACACACGGTCGTTAGCCCTTCGCTCGAGCGACAGCTTTATACGGAAATATTTTATTTCGCATTTTAAAGTCCTTTTTCTTAGCCCATCTATTTTCTACACTACCTATAGATATCCTAAAGCTATAAAACGAGAATTCTAAGGTTGAACAATAAGTAACATTGTACTGTCAATTTTCTTTCATTTTTGAAGCTTTCAACCTTCATGTTTCTTTGAGATTCGTTCTTGGTAGTCAAAAAACATAAGTTTCAATATCCAAATACCGAAAACCAAACTTCCTACATATCGAGTAAGACGACTGAAGTTCCAGTCTGTGAAGAACAGATTGTTCTTCATGATCTACGGGAGATAGGCGATTCTACCAAGTTAGGGGCTACTGCAAGATAGCGAAGTTCTAGGAAAGCGTTGATTATTACAACTAGAATTGGTATAGGGGAGTACAGAATTCAGAAGAGCTGTTAGAATTACATTAAGTAGATCAGATAGTTCGTGTTGTCGTCTAGTCTAATAGACTGTAAGTATAGAATCATTTATAGTAGATTGACTGACAAAGCACCCGAAGTTTTTACTAGTTAGGTTTCTCCGTGAACAATTATTGTGTTCGTTACTGTTTTATTATTCATTGTTTATGATATGCAAATTGTGATAATTCAACATAGGATAATTTGACTTGCATGTTTAATCATCTAGATAAGAATTAAAACTGACTTGTTGCTTTTTAATTCGTTATTGTTTTTAATTCCGCATTAAATACATATTTACCTCCTCTAGGTATTGTTAGGGTCGAACTTGCATTTTTCAAAGTGCAACACCTATAGTTCTTTTACATGACGTACCTGCTAAGAATTTGAAATTAAGTGAATCATTCCAAGTTACTGCTATCATCGAGAAACTCCCTCATTCGTAGAGAAATTTCAAAAAATATCTCAAGCACAAGTGCAAGAAAATAAACTTGGTAGAACTCATTGTCCGACTAAGAATTAAAGAAGATAACAACAAGAGAAAGTTTGTTGTTTAATTTGGGCAAGCCAAAGCCAACTTGGTGGATTCCATTTCAAGGATCGATAAAAAGCTCAAAAAGAGACAATATCAAGAATGCTAAAAAACTGAAGGCGACTATTATAACTGTAGGAAATCGGGGCAACATTCAAGTGACTATCGTAGGCCTAAGAATAATGCACATGCAAATGTGATCGAAGGAAAACCATTATTTGATGGGATGCAAGAAATTAACTTATCAATAGTTGTTTTTAAATGAAACACCATTGGAATCCAAGGAAATGATAGGTTGATACTGGTGCAACTCGCCACCTTTTTGCCGACAAGGCATTATTCTTCAACTATGAAGAATTCCATGGAGAACAACTCTTCATGAAACATTCTACAAGTTCCAAGACTAAAGGACAAAGGAAGGTGACATTGAAGATGACTTTCGGCAAAGAGCTCATCCCCAACAATGTCCTACATGTACCGACGATTTTAAATTAGTTTTTGCATATGAAGATTTTGTATTCACTAAGAATGAGTTGTATGTTGGAAAATGATACTTATGCTATGAAATATTCAAAATGAACAATCTTACTATTGTATCATAACCAAGTGTAATGAAAAAAAAAAGGTTTGAACTTTGCGTATATGCTTAAATTGTCTTGCTTGTAGCATAGTAGATTAGGATGTGCAAAATTTTAAATCTGTACATAAACTTATGAATTTATGTTTGATACAAAAACTAAAATTTAATTCTAATCATAAATATGAAATTTGTGTTGAGGCAAAATTGACCAAAACACCATTTTATTCTATTAAAAAAACTTTAGACCTTTAGAATCAGCGATATCTGTAACTTAAAGTTTGAGTAAACTAAAGGTGGGAATAAATATTTTATTACTTTTATTGATGATTGTACAAAATATTATTATATCTAACTACTAAGAAGTAAAGATGAAGACTAAGATGTTTTCAAACATTATAAGATGGAAGTTGAGAATCAAGTTAGTAAACAAATAAAGAATATTTGAAGTGATAGAGTAGGAGGATACATGGCACCATTTGAATAATTTTGTTTTGAACATTGCATTATTCATCAAACAATGACACTTTACTCACCTCAAACAAATGGTGTTGTTGAACGTAAAAACGAACTCTTAAGGAAATGATGAATGCAAAATTGATAAGTTCAGATCTACCTCAAAACATGTAAGGGAAAGCTATACTTTTAGCAAATAATATTCTTAACAAGATACCTCAAAATAAAATGGATGAAACTCCATGTGAATTATGAAAAGATCATCAAACTTCTTATAACTACTTGAAAGTTAAAATTTCATCAATCTTAATATTCTTAAAAAGATACCTCAAAAGAAAACATATGAAACTGCAAATGGTACTATAAATAATAAAGAACTAAGGCATAGTAAAAGGGCTACAACATCAAATTGATATGATCTTTCTTTTCTAACATATATGGTAGAAAATGATCCTAAAAATATGGTAATGCAATGTCTATACTAGAAGCACCACATTGGGAAGAGACTTTCAATAATGAGATAAAATCTATAATGCAAAATCATACTTAAAAGTTGGTTGATTTACCACTATGAAATAAGTTTCCAGGGTATTAACGAAGTTTCAAAAAAAAATTGAAACTAGATGGATCCATTGACAAATACAAGGCTAGTTTGGTTGCAAAAGACTATAGACAAAAAGAATGACCTAACTTCTTTGATACTCACCTATGACAATAATCACTTCGATAAGGGTTTTAATTTCAATTGTTGCATTGTTTAACTGAAAGACTCATCAAATGGATGTAAAAGCGAAATGTTTGAATGATAAGTTAGAAGAAGAAATATACATGGAGCAACTTGAAGGATTTATTACTCTTAACCAATAACGAAAAGTTTGCTAACTCGTTAAATCCCTATATAGGTTGAAGTAAGATCCAAAGCAATGACATGAAAAATTTGACAAAACTATGTCGTCAAATGAATTCAAAATTAACGAGTGCGACAAATGTGTATTCATAAAATATACACCTAAAGCCTATATAGTTATATGTCTATATGTGGATGACATGTTAATTATGGGTAATTGCATGTTATCATCATGAATACTAAGAAAATGTCCACAAAATATTTCGACATAAAGGATATGAGTGTGGTAGATGTAATATAAGGGATTAAGATCTATAGGACATATGATTGAATTATTCTTTCCCAATCTCATTATGTTGAGAGTGCACTTAAAAGATTTAATATATATGAGGAAAGTCCAATGAAAATGCCTATTGATTTAAGTCTAAACATAGTAAGAAACAATAAGGGTGAACAAATATCTCAAATAAAGTATTCATGGGTCACAGACAGTCTAATGTATATTACGAACTACACTCGATTGGATATAGCATATGATGCGAATAAAGTTAGTAGATTCACGAGTAAGCCAAGCAATTGGAAGGCGTTGAAAAAGGTTCTTAGATATTTAAGATGGTGTTCAACTTTAAATTACACTTCATAAATTATTCTGCTATATTGGAAAGATATTGTGATGCGAATTGGATATCTGATATAATGGATTCCAATTCTACTAATGGTTATGTGTTCACCATTGGTAGCACTACTATGTATTGAAAGTCCACTAAACAAATTTGTATAGTTCGATCAACATGAAATCAGAATTTATAGCTTTAAAAACAGTTGTTGAAGAAGCAGAATGACTTCATAACTTTTTGGAGGACATTCCATGTTGGCCTAAGCTTGTACCATTATAGGTATACATTGTGATAGTCAATCGTCAATTGGAAGGGACACAAAATAGCATGTAAAATGGTAAGTTAGACATATACATCGTAAACACAATACCATTAAGAAATTGATCTAAAATGGTATCATTCTCCATTGATTTTGATAAATCAGAAGAAAATAATGCGGATCAGCTTACGAAAGACTTACCAAGAGATCAAACATATTGCCTATCAAATGGAATGAGATTAAAGCCTACTACGTAAGAGTCTTTGTAATGATAACCCAACCTATTGACCGGAGATCTTAAGATTTTAGTTTAATGGGGGAACAACTAACTTATGAAGATTCCATGAAGTAATTAGGAAATAATTCTTATGATAATCAAAGTGATTTATGCATAATGTTAAATTTTAAGATACGCTTTGAATGATTTGAGATTACGAGATTCGACCTAAATTACACCTAGAGGGAAGGTGAATAGGAGATTATGCAGAATAAAAAAAACTAATAATTAAATAGCAATAAGTCACTTTTAATTATCTCTAGATGGTTAATCAATCAATTCAATTTCCTTATGTTGAATTGCCCCAATTATTTGAAAACGGTAAATAACAAATAGAATGATCACGGAGAAACCCTAACTGGGTAAAAACTTTGGGCACTTTTCCAGTAAAACATCCACTATAAACGAATTTAAACTTATAGTCCGTTAGACACTATAACAACTAGTACTTTTTGACCTCCTAACTGCAAATCTCACAACCCTCATAAGTAATTTTTAAAACTCTCAACTGTAATTTTTAAAACCCTCCTGGATTGCGTGCTCTAGCACCAACTCCCGACTCTCTAAATTCGTCTATCTCATGTGGGTCTACGAAAAACACCGCAATCTCCAACAACAACTAGAACTCCAGTGGTATTTCCTTGATTTTTAGAACTGTGAGAGATGTTTAGGAAGTAAGCAATTTGGTATTTGGATTAAGTGGGTTTGATATTTTCACCGCCAAGAACAAATCGAACAATAACGGTTAAAAGTTATGGATGAATTTGATGAAGAATATATGAAGCAGGATGTGTTCTCTCAATGCTTTGGAAAAAATCGTTCAGATGCGTGCATGTATTTATACTGTAGGTTTAGAGTTGAAAGGACAAGATAAAATGCGAATTAAAATTTTTATGATGACACTGTCGCTTGAGCGAGAGCTTAAAGACATGCAAGCGAGACAGGACATGGCGACAGGCGAGCAACGATGTTTTTGTTTCTGCCGCTTGGGCGAAGTCAAGGCGACATTCTAGTAAAATTGCGGCACCGTTTTTTCCTTCTTTCCATCCTCGAACCCTAGACCTAATACAACTCAACTTATAATATTTACAACTTACTCCTTGATTTTTACATCATATTAAATCTAGTCTTTTTTGTTCACAGACTTGCCAATATATTAAAAACCTAACAAACTCTCCCTTTGGCATTATGTGATAAAATTACAAATATAAAGTTAAGATAGTAAAAGTACAGAACAAAAACAAAACATATTCCTAACACCAACTGTTTTGGCTGAAATGTACTTTTCCTTTATCTAACTTGTTTCCTAAAACAGATAACTCAAATACCAAATGTAAAAGCACGTGAAACAGTAATATGGATAAACACAATTCAAACGGTTAATCTTAAGTCATACCGGATAAATTAAAATGCAAATATCAGTGTAAAATAACATACCAAAAAAATTGATATCACTAAACATCAAAACTTAATCTAGCTAAAACAAAAATATCACTTACCTCCGAATCAGAATTTTTAAGTACATCAAAATATTAATTTCAAAATAGGAAATAATAATATTCAATCAACCACCTAACTACTACTCTTCCTTTTAGTCACGAATGATAAATGACAAAAGATAACCTAACAACTATGCAGCACCATCAGCATCATCATCCTCATCAAAAGTTGCACCGTCATCCCAATGTCGATGAATCCAATGAAAACCCCGCTTAAGATAGTCGACTACCCCGCGTAGGGTACCCAAATCTGTAGTATGGGAATCAACAGTGGCTCTCAACTAAGTAATCTTCGTCATCATCTGAGCCTGCTGCTTGATTAGTACAGACATATGTCCCCATCAACGCAATCGATAGATCTATAGGAGTAGAGGCATGTGAAGGAAAAATATCAACAAGATGAGGAGTAGACGTAGACGTATCAGAAGGTGGTGGAGCAGAAGTATCAGCATGGATGTCTGAGGGATCAAAGAAATGAGGTCATCAATAGGATCAGCTGGCACAATCAGATCAACTGACTCAAAAGAGGCATGAAACCTACTCTAAGAAATAGTAGTATGGCCAACTGGTCGAAAAACCCTTCTTGAAACCCCCTCTAGGAAACTAACCCCAAGAGCGATCACAAGGAGATAAATCAAACAGTCATAAAGAAGCCCTAACAAGGTCCCCGTGACTCGAAAATTGCGTAAAATCTGATGGCAAATGAATGATGGTAGATCAACAGAGTCGCCATGTAATAAGACGTAAAAAAATCTAGCCTTCCCCATAGGCAATGAAGAAGTATGTGACATATGCCACATATTCGTGCACACAATGCGTAAGGAAATTTGGTGATCAACAGGAAGAGATCCAGTCCAGATCGTAATAGGACCCCTTCTAAAGAACTGTTAAACATAGTCTAGTGGATAAGCGAGTCCGTCGGGAGGATGTCAACAGATAAATAAGGAAATAAAAGGTGAACGACCCGAAGAATATGAACTAAACTAGAAATAACATCAGGAGTGATCTTAATCGTCTTACCCCTAAGACATACCCTAAAAGTCTATCCACTAACATCGTGAATGTTAGCATAAAACTCCTGAATGAGTAGACCATGAGGAGGTTAAATCAACAAGTAAAGGTTTCCAACCCCCGGAAGTGAAAATGGCAACGAGATCAGATGAAATATTAGATAAGATAACCTCTCGCTCCACTACACAGGATGTAATGAAAACTAAGTCTCGAGTACCTGAAGAACAGTCGACTATAGGATGTGGACGCACTAGATATCTGTGCAGTTGTTCGTGCTTTTGTAGGTGGCATCTGAAAAGTATACCTGACACATACATTAAATAATGCAACAATGATACTATCAAATGAAATGTAATAATGCACGTTAAACGAAAATCAAAACAACGCTAACCTAACAAAAACCAGACAAACAAATCATTTGCACACAAACTAATGCAAAACAACACTAGAAAACTAACTACAAATAAAATTGTGTAATGTATGGATGAAGATGACATGGCACAATGACACTGTGACACAATGCCTAGATGTCGTGACGCGATGCTTGGACATCGTGACGCGATGCTTGGACATCGTGACGTGATGCCTTGACATTTGTCGTGACGTCGTGTCGTGGTGATGTGATGTCACGTCGGGATGTCAACACGAAAATCAATATAACCTTCACCAAAATGACCCTCTGACGACAACAATATGTTCAAGAGGTGGAATGTGCAATGTCCGTGAAAGAAGAAACAAAAATGCGACAAGACATGGCATTGATGAGATGTGTCGAACACTTGGCGTGCAACAAGAATGCCCAAGCTACAAACCGAGGGAAAAACCACCATACATAACACCCAAGCAATATGTGAGGAATTGATGAAATGTAGGAAACTCAACCAAATATTGGATGCTAGAAGTTCAATTCAAGATTGAATGCAAGAATTTCACAAGTATTGCATTATTCATAATAAAAATTCTCACGTACTCGAATCAAGTTCAAATGGAGTAAAGTGTATAAGTGACTCATGTGTAATAAAATGATATACATTTTAGTTTATTTTTCAGGGGACTATACTAGAGCTTAGGTCAACTAAGATAAGGTCAATTCATATTTAAGGTCACTTTACCAATAAATGACTGTCATCCCAAATCTCATACATACAATTCAGATGCACTCACAAGATCATAATGTATGATGTGCAAATGATACATGAAAACATCTATACATAGTACTCCACATTAAATCTAACCAAGTAATGGAACCTACATTACATTTCAGATGAATGCATATTCGGTTACAAATGCAACATTTAAAAACATCATGAAATGTCTGGTAGCATAATTTTTTTGATTTAAACCAAGAACCTTAAAAAACAAAAATTAAAAACAAAACAAAAAAAATAAATGAGATGCATGGAAGAATGAATAGACTCATGAACTGTACATGCATGCACTTAAGGACCTAATCAAAGAGGTACATAGATTTTTTTATTATTAAGAGTGATAATTCTCATGACCTCTCAGTTACTCTTCTTAACTAAAACCTTCTTAGAAGCAGAAGTAATTTTAGTTAACTAAATTATCATATCAATTAAGTGGCTAACTTGATTGGCGAAAAAGTTAATCTTGTTCGAGATATCCAGACTTCCACTTCTAGTATCAAGTTTATAACATCTAGGTCTTGTGTGCCCAGTGCACCACAATTGTGACAGGTGGGAATAAACCTAGGTTTAAAATTACGTGGTTGTTGTCGTTGATTTATAGGACAATTGATCATACGTTGTCTAGTAGGCCTCGATCTTAAAACGCTCTTGCCCCTGGATTCAGGATTAACAGTATTCCTAACTTTGTTGGTGGTTGAGACAAACGCGATCTTGGATGCACTAGCAGTTGTATTACAATTTTGAACGTATCCCAGACCGTGCCTATTTCTAAAGGCATATTAATCCCTAATAGATTATTGAGTTTCTGAGTACCACTCATGAAGGAATGAAGTTGAGTATTATATTTTTCTAGGTTACTTGTTAAGGGTTTAACTTTAGCTTCTAAGTTCTCATTAACAAGTTTCAACTCACTCAGATTTTTGGTGGAGTCCTGAAGGTCAGCTATAAGTATATATTCTCATGAATATCAGTTTAATCTAAATAGTCTTCCCCAGAGTCCTCACTGTGTTCATCATTTTCATCTTTTCACTTTCCTTATCAGATTCAACCTTAGCTATAGATGTGAAAGCCATAAAGTTTTGTTCATTTTCACCACCAAAGGTATCGCTCTGAAAACTCGAATATGATTTTTCATCAGTCAAAGTCATTTCTAATCCCTTACCCTTTCATTTATTCAAGTTCTTCTTAAAGTTAGGACATTCATTCCTATAGTGACAAAAACCCTAATACTCATGACATTTAACTGACTGGGTTTTTTACTATAAGTCCTAGGATTATTCTTATCACGATTATCTTTCAAAATCTACTTGGGACATCATTTTTCTTCTCTTGAGGTTATCTTTTATTCGTTATCGCTTTCTGAAATTTCTTAACGAAAAAAGCTATTTCGTCATCCCTAAGGATCTCTGGTCAATAGACTCACTCTCTTCTTTCCTAATGGTGTTCGTGGCTATGGATTTAACCTTTTTCGGTGGAGATATGATAAGTTCATAGGTTTGAAGTGATCCTACACGTTCCTCTATCTTAATAGTTGATAAGTATATTTTTGTGCACTTATTCGGGGCCATTTTACTATGTTTTTGTATCATTTTATTATTGGATTGTACTTAACTTAGGCTATTTGTTGTCCTATTTCAGTTTTGGATCGATTCGAAGAAATTGGGAAAGAAAGAGGGATAAATCGACAAATTGATAGAAGTTTGGGGACCAACAAGCATTTGAGTAAGAGTTGAAGCACTAAAATTGAAGTAATTTGATGAGGAGAACCAAGATAGAAGAAAGAATGAAGAAAAGGCAAAAAAAGAAAACTTTGGAAAAATTTGGCATGGGCAACCTGCCCAGTTATTTTGGTTGGGCAGCCGCCCCAACCTTCAGCTGGATCAACAAAAGCTCAAAATTATACCTGGGCGGCCGCCCCAATTTGTACTTCATCAAAAACAATTCTGGTTTCCTAATTTGACTCCAACTCTTATGGAAACAAATCTTGTGTGGTATTTTAAAACACTAGAGCCGTCCAAAAGGAAGGGGGGAGATTACAACACAGAGAAACCCCTAGAATACATCAAGAAGAAGATCTTCGGGCAATGA
>CAIGRH010032111.1:0-11834 GCA_903798295.1 Fraxinus nigra | reverse complement strand
AGAATCGAATTTTTCCCACTTCAGTTTAGGGAATGCCATTACAGATCATGTCAAAATCATAGTTCTCATAGTTATAATTTGGCTTATGGTCAGAGCCTACTTTTTCCATCAAATTATTTCGATAGTGTAATATATGTAAAATTGATCCGCCACAATAGACTGAGATGGAAAGTAAAGAATGCTAATAATAAATGAGTAGTTTGAAATATGTGATATTTTATAACACGGTTTGCTGATTGCCAATTTGATTGGACAATTTTCTCAACATATGGGGTAAGAAGCTGAAAATAAAATACAAATGCATCATTATTTAAATCCTAGCAAAATAGAAGTTCGAAGGATAATTCATTTGTATGTACTTATTGACCAAAGAGATCAATAACGTCTCACACACGAGTTTTAATTACTCCAACTCAAATTAACATCCTGGATGGCAATTATAACATATTTGATAAATTCATGGAATGTTTAAAACGTGATAATATTCGATTCTAATAAAAAGATTTTCAAACGAAAATGAAGCAATTAACAAAGATGGTCCTATTGAGGATGCATATACTCTTGATGAGTATTTAGACGTAACAGGTTTTAGAATCTTAGAAGAAGTTCATGTACCTAAAATATTGAAAATTAAAATATATATCAATAAATTATGTCATTATGAGAAAAAAAAAATAGAATTGAAATAGAAAAGAAAAAGTTGTCGATAACACTTTTACACATAATGTACCGCATCATGTTATGAATAGCGAGGAATCAAAATAAATTTGTTGAAACATATTGATTGAAGTAATGATTATCCAAATAAAATGATGTGATCATATTAAAATCGAATTTAGTAGAAAAATCTGAAGTTTCTAGAAGCGATTCTAGTAAAATTAAACTTATTAGAGAAACTTAAAGTTTTGGAATCTACAGTTTGAACACCTAAATGTATATAATTATGCAAAATGCAAATGAAAAAGTAAAGTCATGATATGAAATATACGATTCTTTACCTAATGAATTTCACAAAAATTTGTATAAATATATAAATTATTGCGTGGTGGATGTAATTAAAAGTCTTAGTTTCGTTAGCATGATAATGCATGAAATTTGATATGGATGTAATAAATGTGATTACAAACAATTTATTTTGGATGATTTTGATGCTATTTTGGAAGGATTTAATATATCAAAAGCATAATTCAAGTGATATTATTATGAGGGAGAGTAAATATGTGTTATAAATTTTTTTTCTTGATCGGGGTTTTGTCGGTTTTTCTAACAAAGTTTTTAATGAGATAACTTTTGTGATGTTTTCAAAAGAATAAATGTACTCCTTTTCATTTATTAAGATTTTTCCACATAATTTTTCCAAATAAAGTTTTAACGTGGCTATTCTCCGTGTAATTTATATAACCAAAAAGGCATATACCCTCGAAATAATAATCTGATACAAAACTCTCGAAGAGATCAATAAGAGCTATTTTTCGAATCATCACGTTATAGCAGTAATTAAAAATTGATAAATATCTCGTATGAAGACGGTGTAATTTGAAAGCTATAGCAAGACAACATGAAATGTGCTTCGCCAGAGTTGCAATATTGATGACATTAATGTACAAGACAATGATTAATTATTACAATGATTGAAATCGAGGGGGCAGTTGCACTCTTTTTTTCTTCGATTAAGTTTTATATCACGGGATTTTTTTGACAATGTTTTAATGATGCGAATATTTTGTAATGTGTCATTCAAATGAGAGTGTTGTAAATGATAATTTTAGCTATGTCAACGAGTCGAGCCAAGCTAGAGCCCAAAAAATAAGGTCTGGGCTTGACTCGAGCTTTTTTTGGCCCGAGCCGTGTCGAGTAAAGCCTAGCCAAAAAAATGAGGCTCAGCCGGAGCTTTCAAACGCTGAGCCGGCTCGATATTTTTTCGCGTTTTCAGTTTTTTTATATAATATTAATATTATATAATAATGGTTTCCTTTACAGGCAGCCCAAAACTGGCAGCGCCCATTTTGGGCGCTGCCAGCAGCCTTCAAAGGCAGCTACTTTTTTACTTTTATAATATTTTTATTTATTTATGTAGGAGGCTCGCTCGGGCCACTGGTCGGCCCGATGCTTGAGCCGAATCCCCAAAATGGGGCTCGGCCCGAGATGGGCCCGGCTGGGGTTTTTCCGAGCCAAGCCCTAGCCGTCGAGCTTTTTCGTCATCCCTAGATAAGTCTATTAGTAAATGACATTTGTATCCCTGTAACTCTATATTTTATTACTATTGTATCTCTAATCATTCCCTATAAATATGAGATTTTACTTCTCAATAAAACATAAAAGTCTATTGATTTTTCTAGTTTTTCTCTAATTTATAATAGTTACTATAATTTTTCTCTCATATCATTTTTTTGTACACTGTTATATGAATAATGATGTACAAATAGCATTACTCTAATTATTATTTATCATGAGATTCACTATGATTTTCTTACCACTTCTATTTATAATTCATTTATAATTTATAGTTATTGTCGAATTTATGTGAAATATGATACATACCCATTTATATAAGCTATTACCTTCTTTTTTCTCTGTTAAAAACCATTTTTTGTTGACGAGCTCGTTTGGAACTCCTTTCAACTGTAGAAGGTGAAATAATTATCAGTTCGTGTTCGGATTGGATCCTCTAATGTGTTATGTTTAGTTCATAGGTGATGACTGAGTAATCACCATTTTTCGAGCTGAGAATTCGGGGTTTAAGGGAGTTTTGTGCATTATACACTCTATAAGACGTGCAAATACAATGTTGTGTATTCGTAATGTGAATTTAGGGTTTTGAGCTATTGGTTTGAATTTTGTGGTATACAATTTTAGGGATTTGGATTGGTATGGTGAGTTTGAAATGAGGTAAATATCGTAATTGAATCGCCTAAATTTGGGATCATCATTTCCCTCCATTAAGGGCATTGGAGGATTTAATGGAAAACTAGCTTTGAAAGATAAGCCACGTAGTGTTCTTTCAAAAATGTTAGATGTACACTTTAGGCGTACATCTAGTTTGACCTTTGATGTGTTGTTAAAAAATGATTGGAGGTACATCTAGTTTGAAATTAGATGTGTTGTTAAAAATAGATTTGAGGGAAAATTGTTTATTTTTTAAATTATCTGATAGTGTGTTGCTACGTGCCAAGTGTAAAAAAAGATGTAAATGATATACATGTAACATGATTGCTGTTCTTTACATATAGGACTATCACCAAGTTGTGCCTAAATAAATAAAAATAAAGGACATGTTACCTTTAGCCCCTGTTGATGGTCATTATTTGGTTAAAATAATATTTTGAATATTAATTTTTAGGAGAGTATGTGGTAAAAAGTAGGGAAAATTTTTATATTTACGTGTAGAATATTTTACCTTGTGAATATGATTGAAAATGAGTATATAGAAAAAAGAGTTTTCAAATAATTGTTGTCAAATATGGAACAATTTAAAGGCTCACTGGCGCAATACCCCCTCAACGTATGGACCTATTTCAAATTGTCGAAAAATTCTCGTATATGAACTTTGAAGTGCGGAAGACTTAATTTTCTTATATGTTCTCAAAAAATCATTGTGTAATGAAATATATATCATCATATTTAAATAAAACAAAAAGAAAAAAATTAAAGAACTAATTTCAGCTGTAATCCCAAAAGCTTTAAAAAGGTGCAAACGATTCCCAAATAAATGATTCAATTTTTTTTTTTTTAAAAAAAGATCCCTTCTTTCTCCATCGTCCCCAACAATCACCATCGCCACCAAGTTATAACTAGAAATTGACACATGTAACGATGAAAGAGCGAACAAAAATCTGTCAAATGCAAAGGTGGAAGGCCACACATCAACGACAACAACAGAATCATTGTGCCCTTTGTGAATCATCTGCACATAACTTTGTATATACAAATAAACCAACAAATCAAACACATTAACTACAATCAAATCTATACCCAGAAATTAGCCAACGGATCAGAATCATTATTAAGGTTGGACATGATCCAATTCAGTTCTAAAGAAAGCCGAATCGATTCCGAATTTTCCAGTATTTAGTAAGTGGAACCGTTGAATCTAAACTTAGTTATGGAACCGGTTTGATTCGGTTACATGGTTCTGTACTATAAATTTTTTTAAATTTAAAATAACACCACATTAATTCAACTAATAACAAGTTCAATCTTAACCCTTACAAAATAATGTAATTTAATTTAAAATTATACAAATAACAAGTTGTCTAATAAAATTCATTAACCAATGTATGCAAATTACCAAAAAAGTAAATAATAAAATACCGGTGATCTCATCTCGTTAATTTGAAGCCTTCAAGTTTAGAAAAATCATATTTTGGATTTAGACTTAATTCATTAGTTGACAAATAGGAAAATGATATTTTGGGTTCAATTAATTAGTTAGCAAATTTATTTAGAAAAAATTAAATTTTTTTTGACTTATTTAATAAAAAAAATTTAGGGAGATTCAATTCTTATTCGATTTTTTTGTTATGGGTTTAGAACCGAGAATCGAACCAATCCTGTCGATTCTCGATTCAAATACATGTTAGGGTAGAACCAGTTGATTCGATTCGGGTCCGATTCTGAAGTTTTGTCATGCCCTAATCATTATATAGTACATAAGACAAGGTTTCGAGGTTAAGCCGATAATGGTCGCGAGAGATCTTCGATGAGGGTTTTCGAGTTGACACTGTTGGAAGAATTGACGGAAGGTGGATTTGAGGTGGGAAATGGTTTGTGTGGTGTCAAGGAAAATGAGTTTAGGGATAGGAAGAAGGTCGTGCTCGAATGGCTCATGGCGGGATTGGAGGTAATTAGTAGTGTGATCGCTTTTGTCGCCAAATTTAAAGAGGTTGATGTGGATTCGAGCGGTGGAGGGTTTTTCGATGGTGGTATTCGCCATTGTGGTGGCGATTTTGTTTAGGGAAGTGAAGGAAGATGAGCTATAGATGAGTCAACAAGTTTCTGTTTTTAGGAAGAAAATGGCGTGCCGAATATACTTCCAGGATCTATGAATCTACTAACTTTGAATTTATAGAAATGGCACCAGACCTACTTTGAAGTGGTGATGGTGACAACGGTGGTGGTGGTGGGGGAAGATGGGGAAAGAAGATTTTTTTAAAAAATTTTAATTTTTTATTTGATTCTCGTCTGCACTTTTTTGAAAAACTTGGAACTACAATTGATATTATTTATTTATTTATTTCTTGTTTCTTCTTATTTTATTTAAATAGGAGTGTTTATTCATCATTTCACAAAAAAATATTGAGAAAATAGAAGAAATGGGGTATTCGTATTTGAAAATAGGTCCACCCACTAGGGATAAGGAAAATTTCATAATTAAAAGGTTTAGTTTCATCAATTTCAAATTTAAGAGATAATGTTAAGAATTTAAAATTTCAGATTTTTTAAGGTTTAAAATTTCAAGTCTTGGATTTTCTTAAATTTTATTTATAAATTAATTAATTAAACATATATGTTATTAATTAAATATATTAATGTCACAATTCCATATAATTTGATCACAAATTCTATATAATTGGTCACATATTATTAATTAGTCACAAATCACAAATTTTACATGTTACGAATTATTTTATGGTTACAATTCAAAAATTTTATATGTCACAATTTGTTTATTGGTCATAACTAAAAAAACTGAAACGTCACAAATTATTTTACGGTCACAATTCAAGAATTTTATATATTGCAATTTGTTCATCTGTCACAAATCAGAAATTTTATATGTCACAAATTATTTTACGTTAACAAATTAGAAATTTTATAAGTCACAAATTATCTTACGGTCACAATTTAGAAATTTTATAAGTCTCAATTTGTTCATCGGTCACAAATTTAAAATTTTATAAATCACAACACAAATTTTTAGGTTATATATTATTTATTGATCACAAATTATCGAATTAGTTGGTCACAACTTACCAAATTATAAGTTACGATTTCAAATTTAGTCGCAATCACAAGTAGGTTACAAATTATTTATTGGTCACAATTAATTAATTTATTGGTCACAACACTCAAAGAATTGATTACGAATGCTCTTCGTCCTAACCAACAATCACCATCTTTCTCACCCCCACCCCCACCACCACGCCACAACCACTACAATACCACCACCACCACCACCAATACCACCATCGCGACACCACCATAATACCAACAACACCAACACTACATCCACCGCCACTACGCCACCTCTACCACCACAATACCAACAACTCCACCATGGTACCACCACCACAATACCAACAACACCAACACTACTATCGCGGCACCACCACTACTGCCTGCACCATATCGTCACACCACCACAACTTCCACCAATCTCACTCGTCATCATTGTAAGCACCGTCACCACCATTCAAAATCCACCCCCAACCAACAATTACAAAAATCACCTCAAAGCAATTGTCATAGCAACGGAGCAATCGTCGAAAACCACAAATAATCTGACCATATTAAAAGAACTCACCTTCATGCCATGCGATGTTGAAATCGCTACCTACCTTCCTACAAGTGGCGATGTCAGGTCACCATCTACCCTCCTAGGTAGAGGTCGCGGCGGCGCTCTTTTTTTTTTTTTTTTAACAGCGTTGGTCTCTTGCTGTGGTAGAGCTCTTCTTTCGACGACGCCCCTCTTTCAGCAACACGATAGAGCTCACAGTTGGCAATAGCACCAATCCTTTCCTTAGAAAGTTGATGTTGATCTCTTGTAGCTACGTCGATCTCGCAGTCGACGTCACTCTCTTGCAACGATGCTGATCCTCTCCCTGCAGCGTCCAACATCACCGGTGGAGGGATAAAGAGAAGATGAAATGGGTAGATATATGAGAGGGAATGCTAGATACCGTGTGAGAGAGAAAGAAATGGGTTTTGAAGGATGTAGAGAGAGAAATGAGAGGGGGAAGAAATTAGGGTTTGTGATGAATTTTAGTTGTATTAATAAAATTAAATATTTGAATTAAAATCTGAATTTTGTATAAACAAATTTATATTTGATTTTTGAAATTTAATCTTAAAAAGTCTGGTTTGATGTAATTACCACTTGGGGATATTAAAAAGCCTAATTTTAAATACAGTTCAAATATTTAAAGACTTGGGCTTTTTCCGCATGGGCTATTCTAACAAAATATCCAGACCCATACTAGTTTAAACATTGGGGTACTTACAAAAATACCCTTAAAATTAGGGATGTTTTGAAAAATCATATGAAAGGTTTTTAGGAAGTAAAAAATACTGTATAAAATAAAAAAGTGACACAATGTCACTTTTTTTTTATAAAAATTGTTTAAAATTAGGAATATTTTGAAAATAATATGAAAAATTTTTAGGAAGTAAAAACTACTGTATAAAATAAAAAAGTGACACAATGTCACTTTTTTTTTATAAAAATTGTCACTTTTTTTACACTCTAAAAAAGTGACAAAACTCCAAAAAAAGTGACAAATACCAAAATTGAACCATCCATTTGTGCAACACTAGTAATCATTTTTTTATCTTCTTAAAAAGTGATAAAAACGTAAAAGGAGACAAAAACTAACAAAAAAGTGACAATTTTTAAAAGTGACACAATGTCACTTTTTAAAAATCGACGAGCAACTTTGACATTCATAAATGGTAATGCATAAAATTAAATAAGTGATAGTGTGACACTTTTTACAAAAATTTCAAAAAGTGATAAATACTCAAAAAGTGCAAAACATTCATCAAGACATTATAATCAGTTTAATAAAGTAAAAGACTAAAAAAGTGACAAAACACCGATCAAAACTTTGGAATTAATTCAATAAACGAAATATTTGCATATATGTTATTCCTAGACCTCAAAATCACTCAACTTTCCCATTCTCTTCAATTATACCATCTCGATTTTACATAAAAACAATTTTTTTTTTGCTTCAACTACAATTAATTCAATCAACAACTTGCCTTCCACAGATAATATGCAAATCAAACCTTTTAAACTATCAGAAGTTTGACAATGCAAAAACAGAAAATTCCTAGCTAGACATTTCATCAAATGGAAAAGAAGCATCCCACAATCCCACAAACCACATGCCAAACTTGAATTTTTAAAGTGACAAAACTAAAAAAAGTGACACACTCTAAAAAAATTGATACAGACTCAAAAAAGTGACACAAACTCAAAAAAGTGATAAATACCAAAATAGCACCATACATTTGTGCATCACATATAATCATGTTCATAAAATAATCAACACGTCCAGGCCAATCCACGTACTGATTATGTTAGGAAAATATAACATATTATTTCATTTTTTTAATCTTCTTAAAAATGGACAAAAACTTAAAAAGTGACAAANAGACATTTCATCAAATGGAAAAGAAGCATCCCACAATCCCACAAACCACATGCCAAACTTGAATTTTTAAAGTGACAAAACTAAAAAAAGTGACACACTCTAAAAAAATTGATACAGACTCAAAAAAGTGACACAAACTCAAAAAAGTGATAAATACCAAAATAGCACCATACATTTGTGCATCACATATAATCATGTTCATAAAATAATCAACACGTCCAGGCCAATCCACGTACTGATTATGTTAGGAAAATATAACATATTATTTCATTTTTTTAATCTTCTTAAAAATGGACAAAAACTTAAAAAGTGACAAAAAACTAAAAAAAGTGACAAAATTTAAAAATGTGACACAATATCACTTTTATAAAATTGACGAGCAACTTAGAAATCCCTAGATGATAATGCATAAAATTAAGTAAGTGACAATCTGACACAATCTCACTTTTATAAAAAAAAAATGTTTTGTTAGTAAAAATAGTGACCAAAAAACTAAAAAGTATTAGAAAATAGTGACGCACTATAAAAAGTGACCGAAACTAAAAAAAAAAAGTGACAGAACTTAAATAAAGCAGTAGCTAGTTAGCAATCAAGAACATGAGGCGGAAAATGGCAAACAAATATTTCCCCCTTTAGATCCATAACATTAATCGTTGCTTGTACTCTGTTTGGGGTCTCAAGGTATAAAATTCCTGATGTTGTAATTAAAAGGAAACACCAATGTGTTGCTATTGCGTAATCCATCCACAACTAAATCACGGTTTGTGAAGCTTTTTTAGAAGACTATTCAAGTAGTTGTACATACTTGTGGAAAATGGCGCCAAGAGTATTTGACGAAACAAATGTAGAAACAAAAGCTTCTTTATCAACTAAATTCAGCTACAGACAACAAATTCCTTCTAAACTAACACCAACACTATCTTTAGTTTTCGTACCTCTACTCATTATTCTAACCAATCTTTAATAATAATTCTTCAGTTATTACAGTACTATTAATTAATTTGCCCAAAGGTTGTTTCCTAATCTTCTATAGGGTTTGATACTATATATCTTGCTGTTTGCTTGCTCATCTTGTGCTTCTTTATCTGAAAGTCCCTCCAAATGTAGGATTCCAAAAATCAACTGTTGTTTCATGTCCAAATGTAGGATTCCAAAAATCAACTATTGTTTCATGTGTGACGGGGAAAGTGCTAGAAACTGGTACTAAACACAGTCCTCGATTTTTAAGATCTTGTGCCCGCCCTTGATCTGGAACATTGGATTTATCCGAGTTCTACACAATGTTTAAGAAAAATGTTCAAGAACAGATAGACTTAATAGTTCACCCTTTAAACAAATGTATATTCTATGTATTATACAAAAATCTTGGCATAATTCACAGAAAAATGCATTTGGAGCAATTATTCGAACACTTGATATGCATAGTAATTGAAAGAAGTAAAATTTTCTCATAATTCTATACTAAATTCGAAAATTCCACAACCAACCCACAAAACCAACATCAACTAAGCCCATACACCCAACAAAACTCAAAAAATTCCAACCATGAGCAAGAATTTAAGATAAAGAAGAAAAATTTCGAAACCCATAAAGTTGAGCCAATTTACCTTTAATTTCTTGAAATTTTTACGGATGGAATTGTGAATTCATGGATGAATGATATTGGAATATAATTAATCTTCAAAGCCCACCGAAATTTGGAAAAAAAGGGGATGATGTTGATGAAAAATTTGAAAAACTTGTGAGCTAAGAAGCCTGGTCTCCGTGTGTAATTGATTGGGGGTGGGTTTTTAGACGTATAAATTACGGTGATTAGAGGGTTAAATTTATGTAAGTGTATTAATCTAATTGGTTTCTTATTTAGAGTAGTAAGCCTAATTTTCCCATAAACATTTATGAGTTAGTTAGCACACCCCTTCTTCCCCAACTTCAACCTTTCTCAACATTCTACACGTTGGATATGATTGGTTACAAATAATTTTTTGACTACGGAAGCGTTCTATCTAACAAAAATTAATATAAAGTTTTTAAATAGATTTTAATAGAAGTTTTTAAACCCCTATCCCCACTCCAAACAGACGAAGGAGATGAAAAAGGAACAAGTAATGCCAAAGTGAAAGAAAATTGGTGTGTTTGGGAGCGGGTTTAGGAATTTTAAAAGGTTTTATTAAAATCTTTATATTGGCCTCTATAGTTCTATTAATGGTCAAAAATTATTTGTCAAAAGTATCGATAGGTGGAATGCTCCCTTTAAATTTTTACTAAAAATAAAGTTAAAAATCATATATTCAATAAAAATTGAACCATTTCAATGATTATATGGACGGACACTTTTCTACGAAGAACAAACAAATTGAGAATTTGAGAAGGCTTAATAGCACAAAACATCCATATGTTTGGCTTGTTGGGTGCAAAACGTCCCTACATTTCAATTTTTTGTATTTTCATTCATATTTTCATGTTTCCTTACGGAAAATGTCCTTGTAACCCATTTTAATGTAAAATGACCAATATACACTCCTATTTAAATAAAACAAAAAGGAAAGTAAAATACAAAAAAATTGTAATTATACTCCCAAATTTTTTTAAAAAGTGCAAATGAATCCAAAAGTCTTATTAAAACATTAAAATGAAAAGAAGAAAAAAAGAAAATCTCTTCCTCTCTTCGAGCCGCCTCCTCTTTAAGCCTTCTCCTCCCTTCGCCTCCTCCGCTGAATTGAATCAATACCCAGTGTTTATATCACTGAATTGAATTCTCTCCATGATCAAATTGGTATTGAGTACAGTAGCCTCTTCAATTGATTGAACCAAAATTGCTTCATTTTGGTTGCAATTGGCTTACTGAATTGTTGATGTATGGAGGCCAAATTGATGAAGACCCATAGGAACACATCAAAAAGCTGGGTTGCACGGACTTGCTCCAGGAAACGTGCCAAAACCAAGTGTTGACACATAAAAACACAACTCAATTAAATGGCCCAAGGAATGAAGTCCAATTAAGAAGTTTGAAAAATAGGCCTAAAAGGGATCATATAAAGGACCCAAGACGGGGTAATGTAGCGAAGGCCCAATCATCTCCCAAGCCTACTAAGCGCCCAAGCCTGGGTGATTATGATGCTTTTTTATTCAGGGCGATGAGTGTCATCATCGCCCAAGGCTGCGAGACGCCCAAAACCAGGGTGATTTTTTTATTGTAAGCAACGGTTATTGAGGCAGTTAATGGGCAATCTCATTACATCCCACAATCCAAGAATCTCAGTTACAAGCGGTTAAATAATGGAAGTAATGACAGCAATTAAAATAGAAGTTCCATAACAAATCAGCCATGATGAAGAACATGGGTAGTTACAGGATGACAATCGGTTTCAAGCGGTTCCACGACAACAACCATCAGAAAAGTATAAAAGAGAAGAGAAGGCATAGAAGAAAGCTCCTCCCCCCCGAATCAAACACTCTCGA
>CAIGRH010032065.1:0-10398 GCA_903798295.1 Fraxinus nigra | reverse complement strand
TGTAACCGAGCCCGAGCCGGCGAGCTTTTTTGCCATCCCTAGTTTTCAACCTATGAAGCACGTATCAAATTATTCATTTATAATGAATTGATCAAATTCCACAGGGATACGTATTAATTAATCTAAGCATGTAATCTATTCATCTTTGAACCCTCAAATTTTGTAGTTCCCATGTTGGTCTTTGATTGCTAACTAGTTCACCAACTCCTTTTTTTTTTGTAACGATGACTTCCATAATCATCATTCTGTTCATGATTAATTCTTTTGCACTCCTCAAGGTAGTCAGGTTGCCTGGGTGGAGTATTCATAATGAAACTTTTTTTTTTTTGGCGTCCACCCTCAAGATTATCTTACCTTTATCAAAATTTATTAATGTACGTCCAATTGTTAAGAATAGTCTTCCCAAGATTATTGTCTTGTTTTTCTACTACATCAAGGATTATGTAATCAGCCTAGAAGATGAAATCTCCCACTTTGATAAGTACTCAACCACTCCTTGAGGATGCTTGATTGACCAGTCAACCAACTATAGCCGTAGAGTTACTAAAGTTACTTTTGGCTATTCCATACTTTATTTTCTATAGATTGACAATGGAAACAGGTTGATACTTGCTCTAAAATCAATTAAAGTATTAATATTATGTGAATTTTCTATAGAGCAAGGTAAAGTGAAACTTCCCCTGTCTTACGGTTTAGGAGGGAGCTTGTGTTGTCGGATTGCACTACACTTTTCTTCAAAGCCACTATTTCATCTTCTAGTTGCTTCTCATCTTGTTCAACATTAATTTTCAAAATTTTGCATAGTTAGAAATTTGTAAGATTGCATAAATGAAAGAAATGTTGATGTGATTTTTTTAGGGCATCAAGAACATCATAATTGCATCTCCAGTTTGTTGTTTTGCAACCTTTAGAGAAATGGAACTGGAGGGATGAATGAATTGATAGGAACAATTGCCTTAACTCGTAGGCTGTCTGAATGTTCTTATTGATTGAATTATGTTGATTGTTCTGACAGAACCACTTGTTCCTCACCTGTGGTATGTACCTAATTATCATCGGTCCTTTTCCTTTTAACACTGATTTGTGGTAGTTGAACTCCATTTATCATTGTGATGGCCTGGACCTATTCCTTTTTTTGGTTATTTTTTAAGCTTTTTAGGGAATGGAATAGGCAACACATAAGCTCTTACAAGGTAGCAAACTTGATTGATGGTGTGTGTCGATCACATAATTCTATGGCTTTGATAGCTAACACCTGTTCCTATGGATTTTTTCTATATCGTTTTAGTATGGTACCCTGTGTTCTATTGGACATTGCAGATGCTATCTACACTACCTAGTTTTCTAATTTTTTTCAATAAAAGCTTGATGATTTTGGAAGGCAGTCTCAGTCTTTGTGATGTAATGAACAAGTAGATTCTTCAAAAATGACCTCTTCTCTTGTTGCTTCTAAAACCTTGGTAGGTTGCCCTAAACCGTAAGAAGATTGGATGATTTTTCCAACCTGGATTTTATTTGTTGGAGTTATGATTGTCCTGCTGTCTTTGGAAATTATGTGCATAGTTGACATCTTCAAGCTAAATTGTATGAGTGGACAACTTGCTAAAGTGTGATTTACCCTTCAACATTCATAACCAGTGTAGGTTGGTATAGCATATGCACTATGTGAGAGAGGTTGTCCTAGCTTCTTTGTCAATATCTCCATTTGGACTGTTAAAGCTGTTATTCCATTTATTTGTGAAGCCGTGCAATTTTCCCAGGAGTCTACATGTCGGATGGCCATATGACTGATTTCATGCTATTTTCTCATACAACTCATATGCATTTTCTATGGTCATCTTCATCACTAATCCACCTGCTAAAGCATCGACCATATTACAATAATTCTTGAATCTTTCCCATGCTTTTGTATAACTCTTGAGACCCCTCCGCTTGAAAGCATATATATAATTTTTTATCGGATGAACTTAAGATGGTGGAAAGAATTTCATTGTGAATTTCTACACCATATTATTCCAACAAACAATGCTCCTTGTTGGTAGAGAATATAGCCAATCTCTTGCTCTATCATTCAAGGTGTGAGGGGATTGACGCATTCGAAAGGCATCAATAAACATCCTTTCATGACTGATGACTTCCTACAGCAGTAGGAAAGCTCGAACATTTCATGTGGATTTTCAGTTGCTTTCTAAAAAAAAACTTGATGTTTTGATATTTGAATTAAATTGATGACATCTGGTTGAAGATGGAAGTTAGCTTACCCGAAAGAAGGAAATTTCATAGTCATTGCATTGGAGCAGGAATGGGAATCACATTATCCCCTACTAATACTTTGCCATCGTTGGTGGCTTCTATTGGTGGAGTTGGTTTAACTGACAAAATTGCTCGTAACTATTGTTGGTCTTGATTCTCGTTTTATATCATCTCTATTTCCTTTTCTCTTTCAAATCTCTGCACTCTTTTTCTTTGTCTAAAGGCCATTTCAATCTCGGAATCCAACATTAGGAGCTTAGTTTTGTTAGGATCATGCATAAATTGTAATCATGTGCCTAAAAAGAAAATCAAACAAAAGAGAGAATTGGGTATACAATTAATAGCCAAAAAAATAAAAAATAATTTCAAATCTAAAACAAATGGATAAATTTCACTTTAAACAACATATTCCTCGACGATGACACTAAAAACTGGTTCGTACTAAATCAATAAGCGTACAAATCATTAACATGTAATAATATTATGAGTTGGGAGTATCGACCCACAAGAAATAAGTTTCAGATTGAATTATTTATTTGCAATCAAATTAGAACGCAAACAAAACATGTGATTTTTTTTTAAAATTTTAAATTATTGTATATATTATCTAAATGCGATGTTTTATATAAATGAGTGGATGGATGAATATATTGGATTTATGAATCCACATATCTTTATCTTATTTTCAATTCTCAATTTACGTAATTAGTTATATTTATGCATTCATGACAATCAATTATCCAATTGCGATGTTTTAACTATCGCTATAAGGCAAGATCTAGTCATATTTCTATTCCGAATTCATATACAAAGTGACGCATTCATGTACATGATTATTAATAAGATTGCACATGTCATAAATGTTGTTCCTAATATCTAGTCTGTGTGATGAAATTGCAAAGTTCTAATCTATTATGAACCTTCTAGCAGTACTAAGTAACTAATTACTTAATTGATTAACAATAAATTAAATAATACAACAAAGCATACAAGATCAATCAAGTAAATACTAACTACGATTCTTTGATTTAAAAATAAAAAAAATAAAGGTTTTATCTTCATCCAATACAAACAATTATTAAGCCTTGTATGATTTCTATGATATTACAAGAGGAATAATGAAAATATGTCACCTGGAACATGAATGAATATAGAGATCATGATCTTCGATTTCAATAAATCTTCAAGTTCTTGATATAAATAGTCTTTAACTCCTTGCTAGATTTGATCTTTTCTCCAAAATATGATGAATTTGCCTATTATTTTTGGTGGGTTTTGTGGTATGAAAGGCAAAAGGGAGATCCCTTAATATATAGCCATTTTCTTGTATTCAAGAAATGCATCCAATTTGGGTTTTAAAAGAATTTGTATCACAAAAGGAAATTGGACCCCATCTGTCTAGAAAATACCCACGCCCATGCTTATACCTATGGGCAAGCGAAATTGGCCTCAAATGGTCAAGATATTTTCCCTGGAGGAATGCGTAAGGCACTAATTCTTTTTTTTTTTTTTAACTTTCTTTGTCTTCTACTCTCGTCCAATTCATAATATAATCTTCAATCCTCATTTTGTGATTCAATCATTTTTTGTCGATTTTTGCTACTTTCTTTCAATTTCATTTTACTCATTGAGTTTTATGTAACAAACGAAATATACAAAAGATTAGGCCAAAATCAATCAAAAGTACTCCTAAATGTCTATACTTAATGCATAGATAAGTGTACAAAATACACTTATCATCGAACATTTCATCGAGTTGTTTCATCATATGTGATGAGGCTTTCCTAGTTTTGACTAATGTTTCATTAATGCATAACTATATAGTCTTGCATATCTTTACATAAAAAATCTTGTGACTAGCTTGTAGTGATCCCTTCTAGTTTATGAAATTTTATGCAAAGGTTATAAATTGGTGTTCTCGCCTTAATTTGTCTCAATGCAAGGCGTCTCAAGATGCTATGGTAACTATACCTTTGGTAGATAATTAAAAATTCCATATAGTTCCTTGACACCCATGAATCTCTTTGATTGCAACTGCGTGGGTATTCTTCCCTCACGGGACCATGTTGACTCTTTTGAAGCCATATGTGGCAGGTAATGAATGCCTACATTGTAATGATTTTGCTATCAACTAAATTTTTTTATACCATTACAAGAAATTATCACTCGTATAAATAGTACGTTAAATTGTAGATAATAAATTCCTACCTTGTTATCCTTACTAAACTTAATAGAAGAAAACATTGATTTGGGTACCCTAAACTCAATAGTTTTCCAATATCCAATTCTTTGTCGTTGCGACATAGTTTCTTTGAGAATCGTAAAATTAACTTCTAATATGAGGCTCGCCAATGATTGGCCTTCCGAAATGGTGTTTATATCTTAGGGATTGGAGGCTGATTTGCTAGTGGAAGAAAGTTCACTCACATGATTTTCTGAAGGAGGTTGCCTTGGTGATATATTCTCTCTATTATAGGGAAGATTGTCCATTTTTGTAATGGTAATTTGGGGCATGAGGAGCTGGTCCTCAACCATGCTGAGTCTATCATCCTGATTATACCTTTGCTCCAACATTGTATCAATATTGGCTTACATGTCTAGATAGTAGTCCATGTTATGGTTTTATGGGAAACTTCATTTACCACTATTTTATAATCTTGGTACTGAACAAGGTTCTTGGAAGATCGTTCCTACGATGATACTATGGTAAGTGTAGGGTTAACCATTCTTAGCTCAATCTTCTTTCATTTTTTAAATTGTTTCTTTAGATTAAAAGGTTTGTTTGGATTAGATCGATAACCTAGTTATATATGGTAGGTGTAATTCTTACTAGCATGCTTTCTGCTGAGTTTGGAGTAGTAGAACTTACTTGAAAATCCCAAAACGAGGTAGATTAACTTGTCTTTTGATTGCTTGCTTTCCACACTATCTTATAACTGCTTATTGGTTAGAAACACAATTACAAAGGAAGGAGTTTGATGTTCACAATTCAAAAATCCAATTCAAGATATAGAATCTACCAATATCAGGCCACAACCCTTATGTATTTTGTGTGTTTTTCTCTATACAAATTTTGCATAAAAGCCAACTGCTCCTTCCAAAAAACATTTCATGCACACCGGGTCGGGTCAACGCACATGGGCGACCCGTTTTAACCAACATCTTCCACTTGTACATGGTGAGGTTGACCTAATTCTAGTATAATATCAATTATATTTATCTCAACATCTCCAGAGGAAATATATTTCTCGGTATACTAGGGACATATTTTTTTAACATCAATTCGAGTATTTTTGACCCCTCAATTAATCAAAGAACATACTCAAATTTCTCATTTATATTGTGTTCAAAATTTGATCACAAAACTCAAAAAGTTAACACAATTGTCTGGTCAGTGAATACAAGCTGAGGTGTTGGATAAAATTGTCTTCCTTTTCTACTTGAATCTATTAATTTAGGCCAGCTGCTACATGTCCCATCAAACCGAATAAACCATAGTTATTGACAACATAATAAACTAACAACACCGAAATAAAATTTTGAGAAATGGTCAAAAGTCATAAAGGTATATAAGTGAGATCATGTGCCTTGGAGACTTACACAATGAAGAAGCAATGATCAATTCTCTCATTTTTCATTGGTTGTTAAAGCACACACGGTATGAAGCACATATTACGATGTTTCTTCCTTTCTTAGACTGTATGTCAATCTTACAAATTAAATACACCGTACAAATCATAGTTCAGATAATCCTTGATATCTAACCCGATTTCTCCTTTTATTTATTCCTCTAGACAATCCCAATTGAGAACTCGATTTGACTATTAAAAAAGTCTAATGGACAGTAAAATCCATTTCTATTACTTCTTGTAATCTTATCTTGATCATATATAATATATAATATGATCATTGTATCTCATCTCAGCACATCCTAAAGTGTCTGAGGCGATTGTTCGCGTGTATAATCAAATCTCAACCTGTTTAATATACTTTATGTGTTCATATTAAACAGTAATCTAATAATCACAAAAAACATATTACCCTTAACATATGAACCCAAAACATTGTTCATTAAAGGACTTTATGAAAATTTTACATAATACATAATCCAAATTGTACACAATCCCAGAAATTTAACATGAGTTATATAGACATCGCTAGGAATTGGTTTAGTAAAGGATAAGCTACCATTTGGTGCATAGATATTGCAAACTTACTTTCTTTTTCTTATGATGTCTCTTACAAAATTATGTTCTTGTATCAATGTGTTTGGACAGTAAATCAATATAGGTCCTACATCACTACTAAGATCTCTTAGATGCTGTAAGAATCTCCTTAACCAAATAGCTTCCTATACCGTTGAAGCACATGCTATGAATTCTACTTTCATAGTGAACAAGAAAATGCATGTTTGTTTCTTGTTACTCCCAGAGATGGCACCGTTATTAAGCAATAATGCATATCTTGAAGTTGATTTGCGTTTATCTAGGTCTTCACCACAAACATCATATGTGTATAGGTTAAGTACAAATTATTCCGTTGATAGCATAGGTAATAATTAGCAATACCCTTCACGTATCTCAATATCCTCTTAATAGCTTGTCAATACTTTCTTCCAAGATTAGATTGATATTTGCTTACTAGACCTACGCCATAACAAATGTCAGGGCGAGTAGACAACATAGCATACATAAAGCTCCCAACTGTATTGGAGTGTGGAACTCTGGATGTTTCTTCTTTTTCCTCATCTTCTCTTAGAACACATGCGAAGACATAGAGTTTCGCCTTTAGATACAAGAGTGTCAATGGGATTCTCCATTTTGTAACGTTCAAGAACTTTCTTTATATATGGCTCTTGTGACGGAAAAAGAAGCCTCTTCGAACAATCTTTACGAATTTTAACCCCTAATATATAATCTGCTTCACCCATGTCCTTCATTTCAAAATTTGAACACAACCATTTCTTAATAGTTTTAATATACTCCTTATCATTCTCTGTCAATAAGATATCATCTATGTATAGATAAAATTACAAATTTCTCATTGGACTTAAATAAATAAAGTGATCTTCATCCACATCATGACAAAATTGTACGAGATAGCTGCTTTGTCAAATTTCAAGTACCATTGTCTAGAAGACTGCTTTATGACATAGATTGATCTTGTCGATTCACAAAGTTAATTATCTTAGCCTGTTTTAATGAAACCTACCAGTTGTTGCATATATATTTCTTCATCCAATTATTCATTGAGAATATCGTCTTCACATCCATTTGATGTAATTCTAAATATAAATGTGCCACTATGGCTAAGAGTAAGTGAATTGAAATAAATCTCACTATTGGTGAAAATATCTCTTCATAATCTATACCCTCATGTTAAGTTAAACCTTTACTACCAAGCAAACCTTATACCTCTCTATAGTCCCATCAGCTCTTCACTTTATCTTGAGAACACATTTGTTCCCAATGGCTCTCCTACCAGTCTGGAGATCAACCGAGTCCCAGACTTGATTTGATATCATATACCCCTTCTCTTTTTCCATTGCAGGGCATGATAGAGCTTATTGTACTGATTTTGGTTCATTGTCATCTTCTGGAGATACTAGAAGCCCTTCAATCTCGAAATTACATTTAGGCATAATTTTTCTAGTACTCTTACAAAGTAAAAGCACCGATGTGACCCTGTTACTTGGAGAGGAATTGCTCCCACTTGGATCAACATGTTGAATTGTTTACTCTTGTGTCTCATTTGATCCATCTAGCACAACTCTATCATCTAATTAAAAAAGGTTCTCTCCCTTTTTAATTTCTTTCCTACTAGGAAAAACACTCAAGAAATGTCACATCACGTGAATCTATTTCAGTTATAGTCACATCATGATTTTCACCTATGAACACATACCCTTTGGACTGGTCTGTGTATCTTATAAAGATACACTTCTTGCCTCGCAGACTTAATTTTTTTAGATTTACTTAAGGAATCATGGATATAGGCAGCTAATCCCTGAGATGTAAGATAACTCAAATAAGGGGATTTACATGTCCAAAGCATCAACGATGTAGTAGATACCGATTTAGATGGAACTATATTCGGAATATAGGTCGCAGTTAACAAATCATCTCTCTTGTAGGAGATAGGTAGGTTAACTCACCATAACAAAGAATCTCTCAACAACACAATTTTGTTATGTTGTGTTGGGAATAGTTAACTGCCTAATGATTCCCTTGTCATTACATAATTCCTTGAACTCTTCAAATAGATATTCATGCCCTCGGTCAAATGCTAAGGCTTTCACCTTTCTATCTATTTGATTTTCTACCATGTTTAAATATCATCTAAAGCATTCTAATGACTCTGCCTTATGAGAAATCAAATAGACATAACTATACTACGTGAAATCATCTATAGAAGTAATGAAGTAAGAGAAAATGATGTTGAATCATTGGCCATTTGATTGCTTGCTTTCCACACCGTCTTTTACCCTCTTCTTGATTAGAAACTCGATCACCAAGGAAGGAGCTTGATATTCACAATCCAAGAACCCAATTTGAGCTATAGATTTTACAAATATCAAGCCACAACCCTTATGCATTTTCTACAATTTTCTTTACATGAATTTTGCATGATTTCTTATGGTTTTTGGTTGTAGTGGAAGTTACATAACAATTGTGGGTGGTGGGAGGTTGAATCTCAAACTTAAAATCCAACTCTTCCATCAAGAAATCTTTTTATGCAAATCGGGTTGGGTCAACCCACATGGGCTATCCATTTTAACCTTGCGAACAACCCTCCATAAAATGGTTTCCTTTTGTAACACATTCCACAGAGTATCAAGCACCTTGTCATCATAATATTTACAACGATCAACTCATTTTGGAATGTCTTGAAACAACTCTTTATAGATTCTACATTCCATGTCAGATGTCATTCAAGTGGTAGTTGAGGCCCCAGATAACTTTGGATGAACCATATTTCAGCTTTAGGTACCATTTAGTCTTGTAATGGGGCTAAGTGCCTTGGTTCCACTCTGTTATCCTATCTTGGCGGGTTGTTCTCTAATAGGAATCAACTTCATCACTTGGCCTGTCAATAAACTGATGGACCTCATGGGATCAACGCTCTCGATCATGTTGCATGTCACTTGGCTGATGATGTCTAGAATAATGTGGTTTACTATGGAGATGAGAATGGCTTGCAGCCTAAATATTGTTCCATTTCCGAGTCTCAACAAGGATGTGAGTACCCAAATTTCCATGGGGAAAAAGTTTTCCACCCTTTCGCTTCTTGGCATACTTTCAGGTACCAATATTCTAACTCCTCTGAAAGATTTGAAGCTACTCAATCTGTCCATGCCGTCTTTTGCTAATATTTACATTTCTTCATGGGAATTTCACTACCTTTTCTTGCAAGATCTGACACTCTCTTAAGTTTCCCTTTGGGATTCACATTGTTATTTTCATGGTGCTAACTTTATGTTTCAAAATCTTTAAAATCTTTTTTGTTTGCCTTTCCATCAACTACATTTATTTTCATAGCTTTTTGTAGAAACATATTTTAGGTGTTTTTACGGTGGTTTCTCTTGTGGAATCTTATTGTTCACAAGCGGAGCCAATTTATTGATCTCTGTTCGATTGATTCTATAAGTGTATGGATTGTGCAAGTAATAAAATAGAATTTTTTTGAGTCCAACTATTATTCTCACATAGACTAACATTTACTATCAATTTTTATTCTAACTTTGCTTTAATCTAAATTTAGTTGGTAACAAATTATCTATTCAAATGTTTATGTTTTAACTAAATTATACTAACCTAATTTAAATTAACCTAAGTAACCTAATTGGTGGAGGACTATTCAGATTAAGTGGTTAAGAATTTTGAATTCACCTAGATCAATTTAATATTCATTCAATCCAAATTTATTCAACACCTTTTTTCATATAGGTTTGCAAAATTGAATTAATCGATTTAAGTAGTAATTTCTCTCGAGCAAATTTAACAATTCTCACATGCTCAAATTTGTTATATCTCTATGCAAATTTATATACACGTTCTTTAATTTTAGGAATTCAATCATGATTCATAGCCTATAATCATCTCTTAATCTCTTATAACATATCACTTATTACACGAACTAGACAAA
>CAIGRH010032049.1:0-10035 GCA_903798295.1 Fraxinus nigra | reverse complement strand
TCTAGGGCATAACACTAACATGTTATACCTCTTAAATTAAGCCAAAAAATGTGAATGAATCTCTTGGTGATGAATGATGGAATTTGCAACGAAATAAGAATTGGGCTAGTGTGAAAGTGTTAAAAACAAACAAGATACTAGAATTGCTTTATTACCAATTTGTTGAGAATTAAAGCCAAATAATTAAAGGATGAGAATTTCATAGATCAAAAAACAAAAATTATATTTACAAGATTTGATACTCTCAATCTAAATCTAATCAATTCTTTGAAGTTTCTAATATATACAACAGTGATCTAATTATTATGTTGAATCTATGAAGAGCATGCACCGCGTTGAGTATTTATAGGAACTCATTACATGTTTTTAGATGAAATACAACTCAAGAAACGAGTCAAAATCGAAAAAGGATTTTTGCCTGGATAACATTAGCACTCGAAATGCCAGGCAAGTGCCAGCACTTTGTTTGGTTTTTAACCATCGATGCTTGAGCGTCAAAGCTAGTGGTCAGCTAGTGAAATTGTGGCAAGTTTTTCTCCACTAAAAATCCGAAACCAAGTCTTCAGTTATCCAAAGTGTTTTTACTAATCAAACCTCAAATCCTTAATGAACTTTGATCCCTTTTCTATCCGAATTTCCAAACCACGAAGAGTCTTGTTCGTTTCATCAATTGATCAACCCAATCCTAATCCCTATAGGAATTTAGAACATATTCTAACAATCTCCACATTGACACAAGTTGCAATGCAAGGAATTATTCTTCACTCTTCAAGTCATTCTCTATCTCTTCTACTTAGCAACTGTGAACTACATTCAAGTCTTGCTGACTAGCAGAACTACTTGCGCACTGACCTTGCTTGAACCATCCCATTCACTTCAAGCTTCAGCTGAGTCACCAAAACTGCTCGAATCACCATGAGCACTTCCAACTCCACCCGAGTTGTCAAACCTATTCGAATCACCATGAGCAACATGATCAACAAAATTACAAGTAGATCCACTTGAACTACTGGAAGATTTTTCAATCTCATTGTTTGAACTACCATGAGCAATCCGATCACAATCAACTATATCTGAATTGCTACTTATCAAACCATAAGGTGCAATTGTTTCCCCAGTGACCTTTGAACCTTCCAAAACATAAATCGAGACTTTCTATGTCCTATTAACACAACCTGGCACACTTGCTAACTTTCAGAACTCCACCTCCACATATATGCCTATACCTTTTTTAATAAAGTGTATTCAAGGAGATAATATTGTTGTTTAAACTTGAAACTTGTCTCACTAAACCAAGTGTTCTGATCATCCCAACAAACAACTTGATTCTGACCTTACCAATGCCAGTTATTTCACAAAACTCATTATGTCTCATCACCATAGAACCCCATATAACTGTTTCTGAAGATAACAAATCATGGTTAGAACGCATATGAAAAAGTGCAAGCCCTATCAAGAATCTAATCGTTATCAAGTTTAGAGTCACCATTAGAAATCACCAAAAGATCTTCATTATTGCAATTTTCTTATGCAAGATTTGCATCACAGGAATGTTATGGTTGTCCTAACTAATCTGTTGTAGCAAACTTATTCCTATTATGCCACGCATATCAAACTTTTTTCATGTGCCCTTTATTGTTACAATACCAACAGACTTTATCATTGTTGTTATCCATGACTTTGCCCCTTCAATGACCATTTCTTCTCACGAATAACAAGACCCTCTGCTTGGACCTCATATCTAACGTCCAAATGCTTCATCTTCTTCATGGAATAAAGTGCATCATATAACTCGTCAATAGTGGAAGTATCCCAACTATAGAGAATAGTATATCTAAAAGTCACATAAAAATGTGGCAACGAATATAAAAATATCAACCCTAAATCCTCTTCATCATACTTGAACTACATGGTCTCCAAATAAGTGATGATTTCCTTGAACGTCGATAGATGATCTTCCAAAGATCCGCATTTTGTCAAGCGATAAGAATACAATGTTAGTTCAAGTGTAACTTACAGGTTAAACTCTTTATCATACAAAACTGCACCAGTTTCAACCACAACCCAACGATACTTTTCTTATTTACCACGTTCTGAAGAATTTAATTAAAAAGATGAAGTTGTATCTATGGTAAAGCTTTTCGATCCTTGCATTGCTTCTCTTTCGCAATCATTGTTGTGGACATTCTATCCACCCCCAATAGAGCATCAACCAAGTCCAATTGAGCAGTAACTACTCAAGTCTTGATCTACCAAAAAGAGTTATTTACTGTTGTGATCCAAAAGTGAAGTCTCAAATTTCATAGTTGTCATCAGTCGTGTACCAAAGCGATCTACATGATGATGAGTTCGTTCCCATCGAGCCTTTTCGATGGCACTAGCCTACGCGTTCTTCCTACTAGCCATGGCTTGGCCTAAGCTTTGGCCTAAAATAATTGATCTTTCTCAAACCTCGTTTTAATAACTAATCCGAACCTCCCAAAAATCATTAAAATAACCTTGGTCCTGATACCAATTGTTAGAAACAAACAAAAATACATGAATCGCTCTAATACTAGTTTGTCGAGAATTAGAGCTAAATAATTAAAGAACAAGAAAATAAGAACAATATGAAAATAATGGATCACACAACAATACAAGATTTATGTGGAAGAAGAGGAGAACTTCATATACCAAGAAACTAAAATTGTGTTTTCAAGATTTGATAATCACAATCACAATCTAAATCTAAATAGTTCTCTCAAGTTTCTAATATATACAACAACAATCTAATTTTTATATTGAGATATATATAAACTCACTACAAGTGTTTTGGATGAAATGTCAAGTCAGAATCGAAAAAGAATTCATGCCCGGATAACACTACCACTCAAGTGCCGATGTGTGGTAGGTCCGCCGCTCGAGCGAAAGGTTGGCACCCGCCGGCACCAGATCTTTGTTTCGTTTTTCACACTTGATGCTCGAGCGCTAAAGGTAGCGGCCAACTAGCAGAATTGCGGTGACTTTTTCTCTACCGAAACTCCAAAATCAAGTCTTCAATAATACGATGTCCTTTTACTAATAAAATTTTCAATCCTCGATGAACTTCAATCCTGAAAGTTATTAGTTCGACCCTAAAATCACATAGAGGGGGTAAATAATGTGGAATTAAAAACTATCGCTGATCAATAATGCAAAAAGTTACAATAATTAATTAATCTAGATCAAGTCCACATGAATTAACTACCCTATATTGAATTGCTGAGTTGTGTGAAATCAATAATGTAAACAACACAAATAATTGATGATGGAGAAAATCCTTAGCTGGGTAAAAAACTTCAGGGCAAGCCAATAGTTTCCACTATAAACAATAATAACTAAGAGTATGATCTAGCCTAGAAAACCCACCAGACTCGCTAATCTAATTCTTGTAATCTCCAAGATCCGCTGGAACATGCTTCACTCACACCTACTTTTGATCTTCTGGAATTATTTATCTCTTGTGGATCATCAGAACACGTTGTTCGTATACTCTTTATGTACCTATAGTCCAACCTACCTTAAAATCTTTGAAAACTATTGAGAAAGTACCTTCATGAATATATATATAGGAAGTTGGTGTTTTGGATAAGTTGACTTTGATTTTTTCCCAGCTTATGGTTGATTGAACTCAAGAATCAAAGGGTTAATCTCAATGTCTTGATGTATTCTTGGATCTTAGATTGATGTTATGAGAATGTAAAACAATGATCAACCCCCACCAAATACGTAATTGGCATTGTATATTTGTAATAAGAGGTATTTAGGTAGTATAGGACAGATAGAACTGTTAGAAATAGCGAAAAAAAGGTTTTATGTATAACGCCGTCACTTGAGCGTTAGGCTAGGAGAGCGAAAGGTGTGTCGCTCGAGCGAGAGGATGGCAATAGACATGCAACATTGATTCTTTTTTTTAGATCGAGCATTATCTAGACAACAAGCTAGAGTAAATCCGATGACTTTTTCTCCTTGTTTCATACTCGAACCCAAAGACTCATAATTCATCTATACAACCCTCCAAAAGACTCATTAACTTTTACAACTCTTTTATAACAATCATATTCTTTTATAATAATCTTTTTGTCTAAAAAACTGTCAATACAACATAAGTCCTAACAATCTCCCTGGACATTCTGTGACAAAACTATACAATACAAGTCAAAGATGCAGAAACAAAACTAATCTGCTTAAACTTAAATAGCCAAATTGAATGTCTGTCTCTTGCATTCTTTGAAACCTATTTTCTGAAATCAACAACTCAAATACCAAGTGTACAAACACATGATACATGAAAATCTAATAATTGAAACGAAGTAATACTAATATTAATCAAAACACCAATTGAAACATTAATATCACAAAACATCAAAAATTCAAAAAAAAAAAGCATTCAAAAAAGCAAAACTCCCAATACTATCATCTCCCCCGTATTGCAAACTCTCCAAAATTAAAATTAAAATGCCATAACTAATATTAAAATGCCATTGATCATCTCCCCATTTTTGTCATAAATGACAAATGAAGCTATAACAATAATATATAATAACTTGAAGATGCAATTGATAGCATGCACAAGCATAATCAATGATCAATAAACTTTTCTATATACTCAGTTCAAGTTTAAATGATATAATTGTATAATTGACTCATGTGTGTTAAGTGCCACTAACTCCTTGTGATCAAGACTCCTAACCTTAAATTTGTGAGAAATGACATATTAAACATAACTGTTAAATAAGTTTAGTTTCCTACTAATAAAAGTCCAACCAATAATGCATATTACGACTTATAAGTAAAGTTCATTTTTCATGTATATTTTTCTTTTCTCCTCCTACACAGTTTCTATTTTTCTTTTTACTCATCATTTTTTCTCTTCAATTTTTCACATCTTAGTGCAGATTTTTCTCCATTAAGCGACTAAGATGACCTATTTAACGAGTTTTGGACCAATGACTCCAAATCAATTGACCATAGGACATCAAGTTATGAGAAACCCCTCGTGTTTAATTGTCTGAGCCGCATAGGCTTCGAAGAAGAGTATAAGATGAAAATATATATTTTTTAAATTTTTTTATTTAAAGGGATATACTAGATCTTAGGTCTACTAAATTAAGGTCAATCCATGCTGAAAGTCACATTATCAACATATAACGACCATCCCAAATCTCACACACGCATTCGAACTTACTCACAATATAATAGTGTGTGCAGTGTGAATTGTACATGAAGAGATATATACTAAGTACTCTGCATAAACCTAAACAAAGTAATATTAAATATGCTATAACACATCAATTAAATTCATAATTGGTCACCACAGACATGTTCAATTAAATCATATATCATACTGTAGTGAAAAAAAAAACTCTTTTTTTATTTTTCGATTTTTCAGATTTTATTTATTTATTATTATCATTCTAAAAAATTCAAACTACCTAAAAAGCAAAAAGAAAAAAAGAAAAAAAAAAGATCTATGCAATAATGAATGAATCACAATTAATAAACATAAGTATGCATTAAAAACATCTAATCAATTAGGTATACAAACGCTCTTACCTTTAAGAGCACCGTGATCAATTTCTAAATTTTTCATATCACTCTTTTTAATTTAAACTTGTCTAGTTGAGACTTATTTTGAGTTAACTGTGTCATTGATTTGGTCAAAAGACTCACTTGATTAGTGAGGAAGTTAATTCGAACATCAAAATTCTGATTTCTAACTTTATTGAAATTCTGATTTCTATTTCTATTCAAGAATTTATGACATCTAGGTCTTATATGTCATAACTCACCACAATTGAAACAAGGAGGGATAAGCCTAAGTCTAGAGTTATGTAGTCGTTGATATCTATTCCTAAGTTGGTAGGTCATATGTTGTCTAGTAGGTTTTTGCCCTACAATACCCTTGTTCTTGAGTTCAGGATTAGGAACATACATAGGCTAGTTGGTAGCAGGGATAAAAATAGTTTTTGAAATACTAGCCCTTATGATCGGTCTGCTTATATCCTAGACCTCCAATGTTCCCTACAGGCTTGTTCAACCCCAAAAAAATGTCCAATTTCTAAGATCTACTGGAGAAAGTAAGAAGTTGAGACTTGGAATATTCAAGTTCAATCATAAGGTTCTTAACCTGGATTTCTAATGTATCATTCTGAATGGTCATCTCACTAACTCTCTTAGAGAACTTCTCAAGTTTACCTGTAAGATCCTTGTTCTTAGACTCGAGAGATTGATTCACAGTATCTAGTTTATTAAGGCACAAGATAGTCTCTTGAAGGTCTATTACAAGTTTCTCTCTAACCAGCTCAAGTTCATTGACATTCTTAAACACGACTTTATTCACCTTCTTAATCTTAAGACTATCTTCAAATAATTTTTGATAAACCTTACGATTTGCTTTCTCATCTTTAGAATCTTCCTCAAATTGCTCACCACTATCTACTTCCTTAACCTTCTCAATATCCTTATTAGATTCACTTTTAATCTTAGAGGTGAAGGCCATAAAATTCCCACTCTCCACATGAGTGGACGTCTTACTTTGATTATCCAAGTTAGACTCGTCATCAGTGAGAGTTTCATTTTTAGCTTTACCATAATTTCTCTTACCATTAGGCACTGACTTCTATAGTGGCCAAAACCTTGATACTTATGATATCTCACATATTTAGATCTTTTTCTAAACTCACTAGAATCATCTCTTGTCTTTCTTTAGTCTTCTTTTTATTTCTAAACATTTTTTGAAAATTCTTAACAAAGTATACTATTTCCTCATCATTAAGTGATTCTGAATCAGAAGAATCATACTCTACTTCCTTAACAGTGTTCGATGCTATAGACTTGTTTTTCTTATGTTGAGATATGGTGACTTCATAAGTTTGGAAAGATCCAACCAATTCTTCATTCTTAATAGCATCTAGATCATTACTCTCCTCAATAGCCATAAATTTAGACCTAAATCTCTTAGGCTAAGGATTTTCTGACAATCTTAACTAAGGAATTCTCTCATCTAGGTTAAAGTTAGAATTAACTATTTCATTCAGGCTCGCATAGGAGTCATCGAAAGTCTCATCATCCTCATCATACTCTTCAAACCTAGTTGTTAACATCTGTAACTTAGAATTCTTAACAGTCTGACCTTTGCTAGCTAGATATAAGTCTCTCAAATTTAGGGCAATTTTTGCCCCTTTTTCATCATTTATACAGCCAGATTCTGGCCAACTCCGGCCACCTAAGCGACCGAACTTAGGTACCGTTGGAAAGCCCTTAATCCCCTCTTCAAATCCATACCAAGATCTCCTCGTAATTCCAAGAATTCCAGCCAGTACGAGCTCGCAAAGTTTACTGCCTGAAAAAGTGCAAAACGCTAGAATCTCCTTGTCCGGTCACCATTCCGGTGGAAACCTCACAATGGCCAATCCTCCACCTATGGATGACCCCACACATGCCAACAATTTTGACAAAACAACAAATCTAAGTGCTGAATTAAACCCAGAAAACCTCTAGGTCGAGACGGGCGCGAATAGAATTCTCATTTCCTTGATTCCGGCTCCGTCCGGATGAATTTCGATAGCGGACCACGTGGGTTGGGTACGTCCTCACCGAGCGCACCTAACCCTACCATGGGTTAAGACCAATTGCTCCTGGGTCGAGACCAATTTGTGGCTGCAGCAAGGTCCTTGTGAGAAAGTTACGTTTGAATAATTTTGATGATTCTCTTCTGCTCCAACTGCTCAATTCAACCAATAAGAACTTAATTCACAATGTCAAGGCTATGGGTAAGCAGTCAATTTCACCAATTAACGCTTCAACATCTGAATTTGATCTTGGCATCTCCAATCCTCGCAATGAGTTCGTTTCAACCCCAATTGATGAATCTACTGATGTTATTAACCAAAATTCGTCCCAAATTCATGCAATTGAAGATCATATGGCCATGGGTAATCCTTCAATTGAAGGTTACAACAGCCAATTGACCACCAATTCTATGCCTTAAGTCTCAGCTACCATGATGATGTCTCCCAATGTCAATTCAGGTAAATTGATTTCCACTCATGACAAGCCTATTCTACTCCACCAAATGAACCTACGGTGCTCTTGCCTCTAGTCAATAGCTTGGTGAATCTCACCGCCAACTTCGAGCTCCCATCTATACTTAAGCCTACAATGGATTTTACCACATCTCTTCCTACAAAAGACCCTTTGAATCGACCTCAGTAGGCTAAAAATTTGGGAAACTATATTTATCCACCACCCACTGTCGGCCCATGCGTTGACCCACGCACGATCAGGCCCTCAACACGTGACCATCACGTGCCATCCCCCTTGGATAATTTCACATCTCTAGGCACATCTAGACCTCCTACCAATCCTTCTGGTGCACTAGTTACCACCCAGATTCCAAGGTCCTATGTTGCAGCTGTCAATAACAAACCTATTGTGACTCAAGCTAAGAGAATTTAGAGGAAATCATTTGCTAGTGTTCTTCATGCTCCTCAAGAATATAGAGATCATAGTCTAATCTCCAAATAACCATACATCCACCACGGTGAGCCTACTTTATTTTTTGAAGAGTCAGATGAGCAATTTTTGGCTGAGGCATACAGTTTTACACTTGTTGGTAAATTCGTACATCGTAAACCTTCTATGATTAAGGTACACGATAATTTTATGTCATTTGGCTTTATTGGTGAATATGATATTGGACTTATAGATGATACACATATTATTATTCATATGGTGTACAAGGATGATTACTCACGATTATTCCTCAAACCAACTTGGTATATTGATGAATGTCCTATGCGGATCTTTAAGTGGACCCCTAGCTTTAGTCTACAGCATGAGGCTCCTATTGCTCCAATTTAGGTATCATTTCCCTTACTACCTATTCATTTTCGCACCAAGAGCGCATTATTTTCTATTGCTAAAGCTATTGGGCTCCCGCTTCGTATTGACGAAGCCACATCTAACCTTCGATGACCAAGCGAAGCGAGAGTATGCATTGAGGTCCATTTAGAATGTAAACTCTCTAATCGAGTGTAGATAGAGAGAAAGAAGAGGGGAGGATATTAGCAGCTAGTTATTTTTTATAATGTTCCAAATTTTTGCTTTCATTACAGACACTTCTGTCATCTGGACGCGAAGTGTTCTACTAGCTCCCATTCTGCTCAACCTTCTGTGGCCTTAGGTATTGGTGACCTTAATCATAGACCTAAATCAGCTTCGGCTAAAGATAAGGATAAAGGTAAAGATGTTATGACAGCACCTCGCATGAGGTGGACACCTATTAAAAGAAATCAAAGGAGGCAAGATAGTACATCAGAAATGATTTCTTATTCTACTCTTCAAATTGTTACCACTATTGCTCCAATTATTCCCGTTACTATAGTTACTACATTACAAACAACAGCTAACCATATGGCTCCTAGTCTTTACACTACTCCACCTATTATTAGTCATATTACTCCGCATATTACTAGCTCTCTACCATCAGATCATCCTATAGTTACTCCCATTAGGATGGATACTCAGAGTTCTTCTATTATTACATCAACTCCTCATTTAGCATTTTAGTCTCTGGACCCCATCAACAGTGCGCCTATGATGATTAGTTCTACGTATTTTGATCCTCTTTTGGTAGATATGTTAGAGAGGCCACATGGTTTTATGGAGCCAGATGTTCATGTTATCTCTGCACATTGTCACAGAATATGAAGGTTTTCTTAACTACAGATCAGTCTGATTCTGATGTTTTTTCTCATATTGAAGTACATCAACAAGGTCCATATCGTTGATCTTCGGTTGATGACTTGGCATGCATGACTAATAGGACAGAGGAGGACGGTTTTATCGCAATTGGTCAAAAAAGAAATGCAAAAGCCACCAATACTTCAATTCCTAGGATGGTGACCTGATTATGCCCAAAGAGTTAGCGGTGTTGTAGTGTAGTTTTGGGGTGTCGTATCCACAAGGAGATGAAAAAGTGATTCAAATGATTCAAAAACTTAGGGTTCTCAT
>CAIGRH010032029.1:0-11048 GCA_903798295.1 Fraxinus nigra | reverse complement strand
GCATTTTACATTCCTATCAACCATTAGCTTGTTTTCTTCAATATTATGGACTCTGTTGCTCGAACATGTAAATGACCAGATTTATCAACTCTTTGAAATCTCAAAATTGGCTCTACTCTCCCTCCAACAATCATCAAAATTTTGATAATTGATGGCGTATCCTGAATCATATCAATCACCCTCAATAGGGCCATGCAAATCCTTACAATAATGGATATCTTCCATCATTGGATTCCGAATAGAATAATTAGATGCCATGAGTTAATCATCGTACGCAAAATTTATTCATTCAATTTTCAGAACACAATTAACCCACACATTAAACAAAGTTTTGATACCACTTGTTGGGCAATTTCACTTCTTGTAGGGAATAAATTAACAATCCAATCAAATAACTAAAATGATTTAATCTCATGCTTTTGCTCAACTATTGGTACGCATAGCTCCCATTAGCAATGTTTCTCACATTTGATTCATACTTTTCTCCTCATTCTTGGCATACATTATTAGCATTGCATTCTTGAATGAATATTGCGAAATTTTATTCTTCAAAAATCAGCATAAGTTCAAACTTCAAATATGCAAAATGAACATATTAGTGAATTATGCACTTAGGGGTTACTAGACAATGATTTATAGTAAGATTACCAATCTCAAGTTTTGAAGTTCCATGTCAACTGGTGGGTTAAACCAGATTTCATTTCTGTTCCAAAAGGGTGAAGCTTCATCTTCATGATCACAACAAATTATTTTTGCTTTAAGTTTACTATTGAATAATGTTATTAGTAGGGTTTCATGTGATAATGTTCATGTTCATTTTGTGTTCAATTGCATTGGGTAGGCCTCAAGCTTAGTCACCTCAAAATAAAGTTTTTACTATTAGAAAGCTTGTGAATCTAAGGCTCAATGAGACCATCAAATTTCTTTCATAGTTTGCTAGCATCCGTCTCTTGAGATACGTGATGGAAAACACTAAGGTCAATCCACTGTCAAACGTATCCAAAGGCCTTTCGATTATTCTTTTACCATTCCTCATTTTATTCAGTACTTGGCATTTCACTATCACCCTCAATAGGGCCATGTAAATCCTTAAACTAATATCTTCCATCATTGGCTTCCAGATAGAATAATCAGATGCCATGAGTTAATCATCCTACACAAAATATTCTTCATTCAATTTTCAGAACACAATTAACCAAAATCTTAAACCAAGCTTTGATACCACTTGTTGCACAATTTCACTTCTTGTAGGGGATAAATTAACAATCCAATCAAATAACTAGAATGATTTAATATGCAAATAAAAGAAAAAACAACAACAAATTTTATGTGGAAAACCCCCTCCGGTGTTGAAGGAAAAATCCACGGAGCAACTCCAATTAAATCCACTATAATAATATAGAGTTTACAATCTCAAATTTATGTCCAAACCAACAATTCTCAATAAATTTGAGAAATACAACAATGATCGATAAGTAAGAAAACGAATAATCTCACCATATACCACTAGTTTGATAAAAACCGTGAGATGTCCACTTTGAATACTACACCTCTTTGAAGTATTCAAAATACACCACTTAAAGATCTCTCAATTTGTACTGTGTACAGTAAAAAAACAAAATTTGTGTGAAATCCAAACCTAAATATTGAAAGAATAATCTTTCTCTTTCTTTTTTTTTTCTTGGCCAGTAGCCCCATTTCTCTCTCTATTGAGTCGTTTTTCTCTATATTTCTATTGTCCAACCACATTTTTAATTATATGGCCTCACATGTTGACCTACAATACATATTATAGTGGATTGGGCCAACTATTCCTTATGGGCTAGAAGCCCATATAACATCATTGTCTCTCAACCTAAACTGTACTATTGGGATTTGTCCTTTTCAATTGCTTCGCCATAATCATGTACCACTTTATACGTTTCCCAAATGTTCCATTCACAATTTTTTAATCTCATGATTTTGTTCAACTATTGGTACACATAGCTCCCATTCCCAATATTTCTCACAATTGAATTACACTTTTCTCCTCATTCTTGGGATACATTATTAGCCTTGCATTCTTGAATGAATATTGCGAAATTTTATTCTTCAAAAATCAGCATAAGTTCAAACTTCAAATCTGCAAAATGAACATATTAGTGAATTATGCAGTTAGGGGTTACTAGATAATGATTTGTAGTAAGATTACCAATCTTAAATGTTGAAGTTCCATGTCAAATGCAGGGTTAAACCAGAATTCATTTCAGTTCTAAAAGGGTGAAGCTTCATCTTCATGATCACAACAAATTATTTTCACTTAAGTCTACTATTGAATAATGTTATTAGTAGTTTTTCATGTGATAATGTTCATGTTCATTTTGTGTTGAATTGAATTTGGTAGGCCTCAAGCTTAGTCATCTCAAAATAAATCTTTTTCTATTAGAAAGTTTGTGAATCTAAAGCTCAAGGAGACCATCAAATTTCTTTCATAGTTTGCCAGCATCCGTCTCTTCAGATACGTGATGGAAAATAATATGGTCAATCCATTGTCTAATATATCCAAAGGCCTTTCGATTTCCTTTTCCAATTCCTCGTCTCATTCAGTACTTGGCATGTCACTATCACCCTCAATAGGGCCATGCAAATCCTTACAATTAATGGATATCTTCTATCATTGGCTTCCAAATAGAATAATTAGATGCCATGAGTTAATCATCGTACCCAAAATATTCTCCATTCAATTTTGAAAACACAATTAACCCACACCTTAAACCAAGCTTTGATACCACTTGCTGGGCAATTTTACTTTTCGTAGGGAATAAATTAACAATCCAATCAAATAACTAGAATGATTTAATATGCAAATAAAAGAAAAAACAAACAACAAATTTTACGTGGAAAAACCCTTCTAGTGTAGAGGGAAAAAACCATGGTGCAACTCCAACGAAGTCCACTATAATAATATAGAGTTTACAATCTCAAATTTATGTCCAAATCAAGAATTCTCAATAAATTTTAGAAATACAACAATGATCGATACGTAAGAAAATGAAAAATCTCACCACATACCACCAGTTTCATAAAAAATGTGAGATGTCCACTTTGAATATTACACTTCTTTGAAATATCCAAAAAAAAAAAAAACTACTTAGAGATTTCTCAATTTGTACTATGTAGAGAAAAAAATTGTGTGAAATCCATACCTAAATATTGAAAGAATAACATTTTCCCCTTTATTTTTTTTCTCGGCCAGCAACCCCGTTTCTCTCTCCGTTCAGCCGCTTTTTTCTCTATATTTCTATTGTGCAACCACGGTTTTAATTATATAGCCTCATATGTTGATCTACAATACATATTATAGTGGGTTGGGCCGACTATTCCTTATGGACTAGAAACCCATATAACATCATTGTCCCTCAACCTCAACCTCAACCGTACTATGAGGATTTGTCCTTTTCAATTGCTTCGCCATAATCATGTACCACTTTATACTACTCCCCAATGTTCCATTCACAATTCTTTAATCTCATGATTTTGTTCGACTATTGGTATACATAGCTCCCATTAGCAATGTTCCTCACATTTGAATCACACATTTCTCCACATTTTTTGCATACATCATTAACCTTGCATTCTTGAATGAATATTGTACAATCGTATTCTTCAAAATCAACATAAGTTCAAACTTCAAATCTGCAAAATGAACATATTAGTGAATTATTCAGTTAGGCGTTACTAGACAATGATTTATAGTAAGATTACCAATCTTAAATTTTGAAGTTCCATGTCAACTGCTGGGTTAAACCAGATTTCATTTCTGTTCCAATAGGGCGAAGCTTCATCTTCATGATCACAACAAATTATTTTCACTTAAGTTTACTATTGAATACTGTTATTTGTAGGTTTTCATATGATAATGTTCATGTTCATTTTGTGTTGAATTGCATTGGGTAGGCCTCGAGCTTAGTCACCTCAAAATAAAGTTTTTGCTATTAGAAAGCTTGTGAATTTAAAGCTCAAGGAGACTATCAAATTTCTTTCATAGTTTGCTAGCATCCGTCTCTTGAGATACGTGATGAAAAATACTACGGTCAATCCACTGTCTAATATATCTAAAGGCCTTTCGATTTTCCTTTTCCCATTCCTTGTCTCATTCAGTACTTGGCATGTCACTATCACCCTCAATAGGACCATGCAAATCCTTACAATAATAGATATCTTCCATCATTGGCTTCGAGATAGAATAATCAGATGTCATGAGTTAATCATCGTGCCAAAATATTCTTCATTCGATTTTCAAAACACAATTAACCCACACCTTAAACCAAGCTTTGATACCACTTGTTGGGCAATTTGACTTCCTGTAGGGAATAAATTAACAATCCAATCAAATAACTAGAATGATTTAATATGCAAATAAAAGAAAAAAGTAACAAATTTTACGTGGAAAAACCCCTCCAGTGTAGAGGGAAAAAACCACGGAGCAATTCTAATTAAATCCACTATAATAATATAGAGTTTACAATCTCAAATTTATGTCCAAAACAAGAATTCTCAATAAATTTTAGAAATACAATAATGATCGATATGTAAGAAAACGAATAATCTCACCACATACCACAAGTTTCATAAAAAATGTGAGATATCCACTTTGAATACTACACTTCTTTGAAATATCCAAAACACACTACTTAGAGATTTCTCAATTTGTATTGTGTAGAGAAAAAAAATTGTGTGAAATCATACCTAAATATTGAAAGAATAACATTTTCCCCTTTCCTTTTTTCTTGGCCAACAACCCCATTTTTCTCTCCGTTCAATCGCTTTTTTCTCTATATTTCTATTGTACAGCCACGATTTTAATTATATTACCTCATATGTTGATCTACAATACATATTATAGTGAATTGGGCCAACTATTTCTTATGGGCTAGAAGCCTATATAACATCATTGTCTCTCAACCTGAACTGTACTATGAGGATTTGTCCTTTTCAATTGCTTCGCCTTAATCATGTACCACTTTATACTGCTCCCCAATGTTTCGTTCACAATTGTTTAATCTCATGCTTTTGTTCGACTATTGGTACACATAGCTCCCATTAGCAATACTTCTCACATTTGAATTACACATATCTCCTCATTTTTGTTATACATTATTAGCCTTGCATTCTTGAATGAATATTGCGAAATTGTATTCTTCAAAATCAGAATAGGTTCAAACTTAAAACCTGCAAAATTAACATCTTAGTATGTGCAAAATGAACATATTTGTGAACTATACAGTTAGGGGTTATTAGACAATGATTTGTAGTAAGATTTCCAATCTTAAATTTTGATGCTCCATCTCAACTACTGGGTTAAACCAGATTTTATTTCTATTCCAAGAGGGTGAAGCTTCATCTTCATGATCACAACAAACAACGAATTATTTTCACTTAAGTTTACTATTAAATAATGTTATTGGTAGGTTTTCATGTGACAATGCTTATGGTCATTTTATGTTGAATTGCATTGGGTAGGCCTCAAGATTAGTCAAATTTCCACTTTGAGTTTACTCTTTCGAATTTTATATTATGTTCTCGCATTTTACTTAAAATCAAGGACGCCCATTTAAAGCAATCAAGCTCGAGCTTAATTGCTTTAAGTGGGTGTCCTTGATTTTATTGGATTTTAAAAATTTGTATAAATTTATGTGTTCCCTACTCTTTAATAGATGTCGTTAGAAATTAGGTATCCTAATGGACTGTAGAATTTTGAAGATTTTATTACTTGGAAGGATTTTAATAGATTTTAGTGGATTTCGAGCCCATAAACTAAAATATTACTCTCTTTAAAAAATTTATCTTCATCCCTCAGATTTCAAAGAATTTTCAAGCTCACATATATAAAGTCAAATTATCTAATACCTTTAAAAAAGTTTAAGGAAAAAATATAAAAATTGTGAAACCTATAAATTACGTGGCATGCGAATGACGAATGGTAGTTCCACATATGTCGACTCGACGTCGGTTATTCAATTGAATTGGATTTATTGAATTATGTATACTCATATTGGGCTTGGCTTGGTCCATTAAGCCACTTGGCCCATTTGCCTCCTATATATATGTGTGTGTGTGTTCGCAACAAAAATATGTTCATTCTAACCTTAAACTAATTCCATCTCCCATCTCTTACACTCATTTCTCTTTCATCTGGTTGTTGACGGATCATTGGAGTGCAAATGGCTGTCGAAATTTTTTTTCAATCAGTTGCGGGGTGTTCGAATGTGCAGGTGATGTTTATGTGGAGGGGAGGTGGTTGGATTCTATTGATATCATTTTTTGTGGTCAATAGATTGACATCATACGTGGAAAATCGATACATTAACCATTTTATACCACATACAAAAAGTCACCAGAAAATATGATTTTTCGAACAGTTTTCGATTGGAAAATGGCAAAGACAGCAATCAAAAATGATGAAAATGGCTACCGGCTGAGATATGAAAATTTCCTTGAAAATAAGATTCTTGCTACGAAAGTAACCACAGCAAAGTCAGCCATCAAACAAGAAGAAAAATGGAGAAATCGTTGGAAAAGTATAGGAGAAAAAATGGCTATTCGTGACAAAGGGTTGAAGAAACTGACCATATTTGATCTATGGAAAGGGGTTATTTGCAAACAAAAACAAACTGTCATAAAAAAGAAGAGAAAAATATGAAAAGAGGACATGGTTGTGCCGTGGGAAACGGATTTATTTTCAAGGTTTATCTTGAAAAATGCTACTTGTACATCAAGAATTGTACATAATAGTGTACACCCCACTCACATGAGAGTGGGACCCACTTATTTAAAATATTTTTTTATTCAAACGGGTCACATCCCCATATGAGAGGAGTGTACACCCCTATGGATACATTGATGTACCGATAGCAAAACCGTAATATTATATACCCATTTGCCAAAAAAAGAGATCATCATTGGGGAACCTTCAAAATAGAACCACCACAAAAATGATTGATTCTTTGTATTACATCTCCTACAACATTACTTTACTGCAAAAAAAGAGTACCCAGAAAGCAACCTCATGACCCCACCAGCACTACGTAATCCTTGCGTGGTTTGAAATGGGTCACTTTCTGATGAACATCTTCATGGTGGAACTCAAAGGTATGTGCAGTGATCTATGAAATCTGACTTCGTTCTTACCAACTTCAAGAAAAGCCTCGGGTTAAATTTCACTCCGACGAGCACTATTCAAACAATCGTCGGTGCTAATGGGGACGAGTTGGACAACAATGTACAGTCCTAGCTTTTGTCCATTGGTTCGGCAATATGATCGAGACAACTATTTGATAATGGCGTCCAATTTTATCTTGTCTATTTCAGCTTTTTCCAGGTGATGGTTATGGTTATGGATACACTTTTGGTATTCTACATATACGTGAAAAGAGATTTTTTACATCGAATAGTCAAGATGGACTTTTATCGAAATAATTTGATGGGAAGAATACATAACTCCTAATTTTAAAGATCACATTTCATAAATAACAAATTCATTAAAATATTTTAAAAATCAGGTGGTAAATAAATTTATTAAATATTAACATATAATATAATATACATTAATTATTTCTACTTATGCCACCTCACCTACCACATCCTTTTACCTCACTACACCACCTTCCCTTCATCTCTCCACCAGAGACGGCCATCAGCTCCGGCGATCCCTCCAGCGGCCTCTTCGACTGCCGCTCCGACTACTGTTCCAATGATCACTCCGACAATTGTTCCGACGATCACTTCGGTGGCCACTCCGATGGCTGTTCTGGCGGCCACTTCGGTGACTTAAAAATTTCTAGAAAATTAAAAATTGAAAATCACACTCTCACCCCATGGATCCATCTACCACCACCCCATTCCTTCTTCCACCTCCTAAAAAATTACCGAAAAAATTTCAAGTCACTTTATATAATCAAGTCGCTGACACGTGTCATCCGTGACTAATTGTGACCAAGTTTATATTTAATGTGACTAATTGTGACCAAATTTGTATTCAGTATGACTGTCTTGACTAATTGTGATCAAGTTTGTATTCAATGTGACTAAGTGCGACCAAATTTGTGTTATTGTTTGTGACCAATTGAATCTTAATTGTGATCGTATATGATCATGTTACAATCGGTCAAAATTAACACAAAATTGGTCATAACCAGTCACAGTACACACATATTTGGTCACAAATGATCACCACAAACCAGTGCCACAATCCACCATCACCTCAAATGCACCACCACTATCTCTTTCAACTCAAATTCACGACAATGAATTCTGAACTAATGTTTTATAGGTCACAGTTTATTTTATTTCACAATCAAAAAATTACAGGTCACAATTTATCTATCGATCACAGATTTTCAAATTTGTTGGTCACAAATTACTTTTCAACACAAGTTATCAAATTTTAAAGTCACAGGTTAATACTTGATCACATATAACCAAGTAATTGGTCACATAGCTAACACTCCGCAACCACTTATCGATTCTGCCACCAACAAACATAGCCAACACTCCGCAACCACCGTGACCTCGTAGTCATCGTCATCGCCTCCACCATCGTCACCACCACCACCATTTTTAGCCACCACCACCAACTGCCATTTTCCAACAACAACAAACCTGATCCGCCACAATCACCGCTCCAACAACAACAAACCAGATCCGTTGCAATCAACGTGACCACCATCAATGCAACCACCAAACTCGCCATCATCACCGCCATTAGCACGACCACCATATCCGCCGCCACCCCGACCACACCTTACCACAACTACCATCTCGTGGGTTCCTGCAGCGGCATCTCACTGCGACAACTGACGGTGAATTTGAAAGGAGAATGGACGGGAAATCGAGGCCCTCAAGACGCTGCAAAACTGCCCCAACATCATCGTTTTGCACGAAGACTTTTGGAGCGAGGATGATGATGCAGTGCTCGTCCTCGAGTTTTTGCCCACTGATTCGGTGCTCCCGTGCTAGTCCTTGAGCTTCGTTGTAGCTCGTTGCTCTCAAAGCGAAGCCACTGTGGCGGCGACGTGAGTACCGGGAGAAAGAAGAGAAGGAACAGAGAGCGGATGAAGAAAAATGATTATGGTTTGGCCACTGTAGCAACGACGTGTGGTGCCGAGAGAAAGTAAAGAATGAACAGAGAGGAGATGGAGGAATGATTAGGGTTCGTGATTGAAATTTGGTTGGGGGTAGGTGGTGGGTGAGTATATAGATTAATTTAATTTTATAATATCATTCTTAACATTAATTGTGATATTAATATCTGATTTTTGATTAAAAAAAGTTTAGACCTGAGTTTTGAAATTGTAAAACTAAATGCCTGGATTTAGGTAATTTTCTCATTTTGGGCGTGCAATATCCGGCCCTTGTATTGGGCTTTGTTTCAGTTAAGACCCAAGATTATTTATGATTTATCTGTGCAGCCCGTTTGTTAGTCCGTGTAATTCTTTTAGTCATTCAGCCCGTGGGATAGCCCTTGGAGTCCATTAAATCTATAGTTAATTAAGTTGGGCTTTAATTTGTAGGCCTTCAGCCTGGTTTTTTGAACAAGTCAACTAGTCCCAATACGATACTATTTGTGCAGTTAATGGTTGCGCACAAAGTTACATGACGTACATTAGAACATGTTGTTCTTTCTATAAAAAAGAGGAAAAGAAATGCGGAAAATGTGATATAAAACGTCTTAAAATTTAATTTAAATGAAGAAATTAAACCGCCAACAAAACGATTTAATTTAAGTGAAAAAATTACATGCCAACAAAACTAAAATTTTAATTATACATAACGACGTCGTAAAAAAGGTATTCATATCGAAACTCGCTCGAAAGGACTTTTAATTTAGAATTAATCAAATCAAATTGCTTCAAAATAATTTATATAATTGTCAAAGAAAAGGAAAATTTTCATATATCATCCCAATCTTTCAAAAATGGCCGAGACCTGCCCTCAACCAATTCTATTGGCACCAATCATCCCTAATCTTACAAAAAAAATAGGCAGATTCCGTGAGATTTTGTTAAGAAATGAGGTTCTATCTTAAAATGTCAACCTCATTAAGAGCAGTAATCCAAACTCTTATAAATTGGTCTATGTTTTCATCTTTGTTCGATATGGTATTTTATCTTTTAACATGACCCGCAAGAAGGGGGCTTGTTTGAGTAGACAAATTTTGAAATCCGTAGGTTTAATTTTTTTGAGTTTTAATCGGATCGAATTGTTCGTTGGAAATTAACGGATTCTGATATCATGTTAAGATTGGTTCCATCTTAAAATGTCAACCTTATTAAGAGGAGTGGTTCAAACCTTTATAAATTGATATATATTTTCATCTTTACAATGTGAGATTCTATCCCTTAACATGTCTCCGCAAGATAGTTGCTCATTTGAGCAGACTAATTTTAAAATTCGTGTGCTCAATTTTTTTGAATCATAATCGAATCGAATTGCTCGTTAGAGCTTAACGGGCTCTGATACCATGTTAAGACATATGGTTCCATCTTAAAATATCGACCTTATTAATATGAGTTGGTCAAACTTTTATAAATTGGTCTATATTTTCATCTTTATTCAAAGTGAAATTTATCCCTCAACAGATTTTGCCATTAAATAGGTTGAGTGAGCTGCACATATTTTTTAAATGTCGGACAAACATTTTTTAATTTAATAAAATGTCCATAATCTTTACTCATTGTCACGTTTCATAACTCTTTTTGTTGCATTAATTAGAATATCTTGTTCAGAATGACAGTCCAAATTAGAGGTGTCTAAAAGTCCCGGACCGAACCGAACCGAGCGTTTCTTCATAAGTTAAATATTCAAACGGGTACCGGAATCGAGAATCGTTGGGTATGGGTATGGGTATGGGTTGGGTCTCGGGTCTAGACCAAGAACCGAAAAATCGAAACTAAATAATTTTTTTCTTTTTTTTATTGAATTAATTAAAATATTTTATTTTTCTAAATAAATTAACAAATTAATTAAATAAATCAGATCATTTAATAATTTTAATTTTAAAGCTCAAA
>CAIGRH010031987.1:0-14370 GCA_903798295.1 Fraxinus nigra | reverse complement strand
ATCTCTATGTAGGCTTCTTCTAGGTCTGCATCCATTTTATTATTTTGGTCATTGGATATGTATTCTTCTTTTTCCGTATCTGATTGTCTTTCTGTTAATTCATTGTTTGTTTCTTGGAAAGTCATCAGATATAGCTCATTTTGTTCAATATTTGATGTTGGAATTTTTTCTGTATTAAACTTTAAAGCAAGATGATCTTGACGGAAAATAACTTCATTATTCCATTGAGCTACAAGTTTGAAATTATTGTTTTGAACTTCCATTATTGTCACGGTCTTTGAAATTCGTCTTTCGTAGTCAATCTGTCTAATTTTTATTTTTGTATTGGTTTTAGAGGAAGGTCAAAATCTTTTGGCTTCTTAGTATCTTAAAATATGGCGATAGGTTGGAATTATTATACCATTATTTACAAGAGGTGGTCTAGAAATAAATTGAATCATCAAATGGTGGTCTCTTAGCTGACTAAGAATATGTTTAAGTTTAGGTGGAAAAAATTTGAAGGATCAATTTAGAATGTATATGATGTCTATCATACTGAATTTTAAGGTTGGATAAAAAAAGATTTTCTTCATAAAAAATTGTATAGTCGAAAGAGATTAATTGTGTCGAAGAAAGGCTGACTTAGTGACTAATTCATATTTAGGGACATGTTTAAGAAAGTATCAATTTTCATTGTGATAATAGATTAGAATTTGAGAGATATCGATAATTTCTTGTATTACTAACTCCTTTATAGCACTTCGGACAATACTCGCACAATCGTCAATTTTCTGTTCTAATTCATATAGAGTCTTTTTTCTGCCCAGCAGTTGTAGAGTCTGTTAATTCAATAAGTTTTTCTATTTTATCAGAATAATTTCTACTTGTAGATGAAATATCTTTAGAGATACGTCTTTCAACAGCATCTTTAGAACTAAATATTTTTAAATTATAATGTTACTTGAGTTTTTCATGTTAATATTTACTAATAGTTCGTTGAGATGAAGAAATTTTGTCTTCAAAGATTTGTAATCTTTCTTCTAATGACTGATTTCTAAGATTTAAATTTCTAACAACCTTGGTCATTGTTTCACAACTATCACAAAGTTGTATTGATGATGAGGATGACGCTTGAGAAGTAACATGTTGCATAGTCTGTTTAACCCTTTCAGATATATAAAAGTTAAAACCTATCGTTTCTCTATAGAAATTTAAAACTTCTTCTAATGTGTAAAATCTTTTGAAAAATGGATCTGAAAATCTTACTTGTTGCAACACTTCTGGCCAATGATTATATATACTAAGCTTTCTACCTTTAACTAATGCAAATAAACTAAAATTTCTGCTTTCTACTTGATTGTGAATTTGTCTAAAATGATTGGTTAAGGCATTAATGGTGTCTAATTTTTGTTTAGAGTCACGTGCCATCCAGAGATTATCTAGTAGACAACGCTCCCTTTCCGGTAGTCTTTCTAAATTACTTCCCTTGAATCGGAGATTAGATTCTTGGGGGACCACTCTTAGAGTGCCATTTCCAAAATTCATCATCATTTGATCCATTTGCACCATGGAAATAATGTGTTAGAAAATTAATTACTTGTCTACTCAAATTATCAGAGTTTGTCTTTTCAATAAATTTTACTATAGCTTCACAATCTGTCCTAATTGTAAATTTGGTATTTAAAAACAATTTAAAACTTTCTATAGTAGGTATGATTGCCATTATTTCATAATCTAAATTAGTCAAATATTTTCCTTTTATCTTATACTTTCCACTAGTATATCTACAAATCTTTTCTTATTTTTTTTATCACTATATTTATTAGGTTTGGAATATAAACTCCTTTCCATCCAAGTTCACATCCATCCGTTTCTATTATTTTATATTCGCTATCTAATGATAATTCTAATGGTGGTGAATTATTAAATTCTTCTTTTATTTTTCTAACTAATTCTATATCTGAACGATTAAAATATTTTTATCCTTTACTAGATAATTTACTATACAATGGTCCTACTTTCTTTCCTAAGTCTTTAACAAAATGTTTAGCATAATTCAAAATTCCTAAAAAGGTTTGTAATTTTTTAGTTTCTTCTATTTTATCTGGGAACTGTATAATTGTTTGTACTATATGTGGTTGCAATTGGATTTTACTTCTCCTAAAATTATTCCTAAAAATTCAATTTTTTCGTTTATTTACTTTCATTTTCTTTTTACTTATAATTAAACTGTTTTCTATAAATTTATTTAAAACTATTTCTAAATGTTGCATATGTTCTTTCTGATTTTTACTATGTACCAAGATATCATCTTTGTATATGCAAATAAATGGAAAAGAATTAAAAATACTATCCATCTTTCTTTGAAAAATAGAGGGTACATTCTTTAATCCAAAATGCATGACTAACCATTCAAAATGTTCTAGTGGTGTAGTAAAATGCCCAAGGAATAGAATCTTTTGCCATTTTTATTTGCTAGAATCTAAATTTACAGTCAAATCTTGAAAATATTTTATTATTTTGTATTTTATTTATTAACATGTCTTTATCTGGTATCTTATATCCATCTTCTACAATATTATAATTTAATCTTTTTATAATTTATAACCATTCTTGCTTTGCCTCTTTTAATTTCACTATAATTTCTAACCAAGAAAGCTGCAGATCTATGCTAACTACTGGATGGTCTTATTACCTTTAAATATAATAACTATGTATATTAAAGTCCTCTATGTCTTGATTTGTGTGTTTAATTTATGTCGTTCTTATTTTTTTATTTTCATTTATGATTTCTAATTTAGCTTCAATTTTATTTTTATCCCAATGTTATATAGGATCTTCTCCTGTTATTTGTATTTTTTTAGCTAATTCTAAAACTCTATCTATACTATCTACCTTAAATGATGTTTTATTGAAAATTATTAATTATATGGTTTTTAGTATGAAATCAGCCTTTAAGGTTTTTAAAGATAAATACTTTAAACATTCCAAACCTTCTAAATTACATAATTTTTCATCTTCTTGTTCTGTTTTTGAATGTAAGGGTCCACCACACTTTGCTCGTAACTCTGACGAGTCTATAGTATTAATGATAAAAATGTCTTTTCCAAAAATTATGCCATCATGGGTGATTGTTAAACTTCCATTTCTACTTGGTAAGAATTTTATCCATATAACAAATTCGTCTTTTATTAATTCACTTACTAATGTAGTTGTTAGATTATATGTGGCTTTCTATAATAACTAATTTCTCGATTTCTCGATTTTCTAGATAGATATTAATAGATTCTTTAAAACTTTCTAAAGAACAATAAAGCAAAGTGTGATCGTCTAATACCATAAAATACAGAGAATTAAAAACAATATATTTGTAATGACCTTAAAGTACTTTACCGTTCAACAAATTAATTTATTCAAATATAGAGATTTTTTTTTTTAACTCTCTCAACTTTTTTCTTGACCTTTTAAAATGGCTTAAGATTGTAACCAAGAAGAATTTTCATCATGTTTAAAAGGCTTTAACTAACTTACTTAATAAGTAAAATAACCAACTTAACTCAGATGATTACTTTATCCTTTTGGCCATGGAATCCATAATAAAGATGCTAAGAGCTTTAGGATTATATATAGAAATAGAATATAGCTTTTATTAAATTTTATATAAAATGTAAGTTATATCTTATAATTTTCTTTGTAACCTTTATGACTTGAGCAATTAAACATGTTAGGTTGTCTTAAAATCTATTGCCCTATGATCATGTGACTTAAGAGTCATCGGCCTAAACTAACTAGACGGGCTAGAAATACGTCAAATTCCCGTAGTTTAACAATAAGTCTTGAAGCTACAAAAATGAATAATGTGTATGTACATCTACTCCATACCTATAAGCATGTATATCTCAAGCAAACCTGATCCAACCATAAAAAATTGCAAGGAAATTGGAGAATTTCAAATGAAGTAAGAGATAACAATATTTGTTCTTAGTAGACACATATACTAAAACTCATTTCTTGTGTAAATCATTCTTACCGAGTGATTCTTGTACTTTTACAAGGTTCTTTCTTTCTTTCTTTTATGTCTGTCCAAATCCTAATGGTTTTAGTATAAATAAATTGTAATATGCATTTTTTGATTAGACAGTTTGAAGTACAAATTATTCGGACCACCTCGTTTGTAGCCACTTGTTCCCCTTCCCGACTTGACTCATTAAAAGCATATTGACTCTTGTTAGAGAAATATGTTAGAGAAAATGAAAAATCCCTTTCCAAACTTTCTTAAAATACATTTACCAAACACTCATATTTTAATTAACTATAAACATAAAATATATTTTTTGAAATTGTATATTCATTTATGTATCATGATTAGTTGGTCTATTTTACCTCAGAATTGTTTATGCTCGTAGTTTAGAACACTGCTAAAAAATGATATAACGTACTAAAAACGAAAAAGGGATCCATCCCATGGTAAGAAAATTATAATTTGGGTATAGAATTTTATATTTAAGCAATAAGATTTATTCATCAAAAAGGTAGATAAATAAATCAACAAATCAAGATAAAGAAATATATTCAAGAGATTCTATCACATGGAATTGTTGCTCAAAAATACAGAAATGAAACATGTATATGTTTGAGTGTATATATTATCAAGAGTGTAATTGACATCACACCTAACTCCTATGTGAATGAAAATGATAACATTATCATGAGGGTTACAGATATAGCAATATAATTGCATTGAAGGTTACAAATTTAAACATATATACAAATATAATTATGAATAATAATAATAATAATCAATATATAACCTGAACCCCTATATAAAATCTGAGTTTAAACAATAAATCGATCAAGATTTGGTGAAAGTTTAAAACATTTAAACATAGGAATAGCCATGGATGTCCTCAATTGCACTTTGGTTGCCAACTTTGACAAAACAATATTTATATCCTCAATCTTCCACTTTGGTATACAATGCTGTCGACGGCCTCTTGATCATCGTGGCTGTTTTCAGGTAAATCCCATAAGAATTGATAAGTGGAAACAATGAATTCTGTAGCAATGGAAGATTAGGGTTACATGATTTGTTGTGTGCAAGTGTGGTTGTGACTCTTGTGAGAGCGTGACGACGAGGGTAAACTTATTTTTTTCCTTTCTGATTTTTATTTATTAATGATTTGATTTTATTATTTAGAAAAGGGGTAGATTGTAGTTCTTCGCAAAGATTTAGCATATCAACTAAATATCAAGGCTGAAACGTGCACACCTATTTTCAAAGTTTGAGGACCAAAATGCTAAACGGGTTAAAGATTAGGGACATCCCTTCTTATTATCTCCTAACAACTAAACACGCTATTATGACAAGATAATTAATAATTCCATGTCCTACCAGATTTTGAAGTGGTCCATTTTGGATAAGAAAATTTATCAAAGTTTGGCCAATATATTAGGGCAGTTTGATTGCAAAGGCGGAAATGTGTGGAAAGAAAATGAATTCTAGGAAATTGAATTGCCTGAAAATTATTTTAGGAATTGTAATTAATTGTGTTTGATTGGTGTAATTTTTCACCCGAAAAATGTTAAAAGTTTGGTGTCCGTTTGGTTTTGTTTTTCATGGAAATTATCCATTAAAGTGAAAATTTCTTCTACCATTGGGTCTAGAATTTGTTTCACTTGTAAAAAAAAAAAATTTTAGAAAAAAATAATCATACCGAATACCATTCGTTTGACTTTGTTTAGCATAAAAAATGTCAATAAAAGTGATAAAAAAAATTATACTGTTGTATCTTGAATTTTTTCCAATTGCTTAAATATATATATATATAAAAAAAATCGGAAAATCAATTTCCACCAAAATGGTGTGAATTGGTTTTCCACAAAACCAAGGAATTGGTAAGCATGTGAGCCAAATGTGAAAATTTTTTTCCATGGAAAATAAAGTGTATTAAACAAGGCAAAAATGGAAGTTGAAATTTATTTTCCATAGAAAATAATGGCCTATCAAACACACCCTTAGAGAAAATAAAAAAAGGCTGTCAAAGAGTTCCTTCACAACTCAACAAAAATTAAAATGCTACCTATCGCCCCTGTTTGGTGGCCATTATTTACTAAAAATAATATTTTAAATAGTTGAAAAATATATGATTAAAAAGTAGGGAAAAAATTTGAATTTATGAACAAAATATTTTTAATGTGTGATTGTGTGATTAAAAATGAGTACGTAGAAAAAAAAATATTTTAAAGGGCATTAAACATAGGCTTAATTTGGACAAAACAATTTTCTTCTCAACATGTCCTCACCATTTAAGCAAGGTTGATTAAGCAATAATTATATATTTCATATTGGTACATGGTATTATTTCCCAAATAGAAAAAATTATGAACGTTTCTTGCAATCAATATAGAGATTTGTGATGGAAGAACGATCGAATCTCATTTGATACAATAAAAAATGATTAAATCCCACGCTCTAGCTTAGTTAACCATTCCAAGTTGTATTGGTGAACAAAGTTCAGCCGATGCAGTTTGTTGGTTTGTAAGCGTAAAAGAATAGAGAAATCAATACAAATATTTAATGTGGTTCGATAATGTACCTACGTTCATAAGGAGCGAATTGAAAACTTTATCCAGTATGAATAAAAGTGTTATATCATTAATATTTCAGTGCGCTCCGCTCCCCTCATTTCACTCTGCTCAACTCCGACATTCATTATTTTGATTCAATAAATTTGTGTTTTATTTTATATGAGCCAATATAAACACAATTTGATTCAACATGACAATTAATTCTTCATTAAATTAAGAAAGAACTTCAAAAAAATAAAGAAAAAGAATATTTACCCAAAAAATGGGGATAAATAACCCTCCTCCATCCCTCCTCTATGTCGGTTTAATAGTAACCGCCAAAATAAAAGTAGAAACTCCCAGACCTCGTACTTGAACCACTGGTTCTGGCTATGATCATACGCATCCACATCGTACTTGATCACATCTACAATCCAATTACAAACTTGCCACATCATCATCCACTTTTTTCTAAGGAAAAAAAAAAAATTTGGGAATCATCTGAGGCATATAATAACGTCGTAAATGCATTAACAGAGGAACCAAGCTCCATTGCTGACAGAGGTGAACAACTCCCCTGTTTCTCTCACAACAAAATGAACCGTTTCTCCCATTAAACCCACTTCATATCCCATGATCTTCACACTATCCCACTTAAATACGCAATGAATTCAACAGTTTCAGCTGAAAGTTCTTGAAAACAGAAACTGACAGCAAAAAGAAAGAGAGGAAAAAATTAGCCATAGCCATGCCATCGGAGGATTTGGAAAGCAGGGGAGAGAAAAGTAGGAGAAGCAATAATAATTCATCAGCAGCCTATTCAGTTGGAGATAGAGAGACTCAATGGACATCATGGTTGATTCCGCTTTTTATTGTGGCTAATGTTGCGGTTTTTGTGGTCGAGATGTATGTGAATAATTGCCCAAAACATGTAAAGAATCGGGGATTCGTTCCTGTTGATGAAAAAAAATGTGTGGCGAGGTTTCTTGGGAGGTTTTCTTTCCAGCCGTTGAGGGAGAATCCTCTGTTTGGGCCTTCTTCTTCCACGTGAGGATAATTTTACTTCTATCCTTTTCTTTATTGTGAATATGAATTTGAGGTTTTCTGGTGTAAAAAATGAGTCTTTACTCTTTAGTTTGTGCAATATTAATGTGAGTTATTGTATAATTTCTTTTTGAGGATAAAACTTTGTTGGATTAGTTGCTCTTTTATTTTCATTTTTGTGCTGAGTTTGTGTTAATTGTGTTTAGTTTCTTATTTTTAGGAGAGATTTTTGTTAAATTGATCAAGGGCATGTTTTATTTGCAGAGAATTTGAGTTTTTCTAGCCTAAAAACTGAGTCTTTACCCTATAGTGTATGCAAAATATATGCATTTGATTCTTACAAGAAATTTTAAGTGGTATTAGTTTGTTTTGGTTGTTGAGAACTCTGCGAATTGACTACCATTCTTTGTTTAATAATTTCGTCCAGTGGCCCTAAAATGTTATGAATTCAGAATGTGTTGCCTTAAATCCAGTTTTGTCATTTCTCCTTCCCAATAATTTGATTCACCTGCATCTGTAAGTATTCAAATTTCTTGTATTTTGGCGAATGATTTAACTATTTTCTTTTATTAGAAAATTGAAACAGAGCACTCATAAATATGCTCGTTTAATAGCTTGAGAATGATCTTATGAGCTGGTGATGGAAAAATCTATGCAAGACATCAACTTGAAAATGAGTCGTACTTTAACATTTTTAGGAGTCTGTCTTTGACTGTTGTGGTATTTGAGTTCACGCATTAAGGTTTTCTTCTACAGTATTTACAAATATATAGTCTTCGCTTGTTTTACGACGTTGTTCTGAATTGATACCATCTTAGTACACACTTGGTTGTATTTAGATTTTTCTCGGATGACTTTTTGCTTTTCTCTGATTATGTATTTTTTGTTTGATGTTGGTTGGTGATGTCAGGGTAATTGTCTCAAATTAGTACGCCAAAAAAATAAAAATAGAAGTTATGTACACATTTTATAAGAGCTAATCATATTGCAATCTTGCTTTTCTTATTACCAAAGATTGGAGAAGTTAGGTGCTCTTAACTGGACTAAGGTGGTGCATCAGCATCAAGGGTGGAGGCTCGTCTCATGTATGTGGCTACATGCTGGTATTATACATCTGCTTGCAAATATGTTGAGTCTTGTCTTCATTGGCATCCGCCTTGAGCAGCATTTCGGCTTTGGTAGGAGTTCCCCCCCTGAAACATCTCTCTATGAATTGATTTTTATGCTTGCTTTTAGTGTTTACCGTCCTTTAAAACCTGCTCAAATTGTATTGTCATTTGGCAGTGCGCATTGGAATTATCTATTTGTTATCAGGATTTGGTGGTAGTGTACTCTCCTCCTTGTTTATTCGAAACCACATCTCTGTTGGGGCCTCTGGTGCACTTTTTGGGATTCTTGGAGCAATGCTTTCTGAGTTGATTACAAACTGGACTATATATACGAACAAGGCGGGTGATGCTTGCTTGTTTTTCTACCATCTTATCTTTTATTTTTACTTCACAAGCAAGTTTGGCGAAGCTTAACAAAAAGTAAAAAGAATTATTTGTTAAGATTAAGTAATAACTTCTTAAAAAGCAAATGTTTGAACAAAAAAGTGCCCTCAATTCTCTATATGTTCATGCGAACTGTTAAGAGATATATATATATCTATTGCATGCTCTTAATTGATTTGTTTTATTTGGCTCTCAGATTGCTGCACTGTTGACGCTTTTGGTGATAGTTGCCATAAACTTAGCCGTTGGAATTCTTCCGCATGTTAATAATTTTGCTCATATAGGTGGATTTTTGACGGGATTCCTTCTAGGTTTCATTCTACTACCCCTTCCTCAGTTTGGGTGGATAGATCGCCAGAATCTTCCAGAAGGTGTTCGTGTCAAATCTAAATACAAAGGTTATCAGTATGTCTTGTGGGTGTTTTCTCTTATACTACTGATTGCAGGGTAAGGCACTCCCCCAAACTATCAATACGAGTCTTTCCTCATCACTACTATTGTTAATATCATGTTTAAAAGCCGTGGTGGATGGTTGAAACTGCCAGTTAGAAGAATTATCGCCTCCTTTTCTTTTCGTTGAACTGAAATTAGGTCCCTTTGGTTTATTAGCGATTTGAACTCGTTGCAATAAAAGTTTGGTTGACTGTTCCATCTTATTAGACATTACATATCAGTATTACTAAGTTGCCATCTCTCTAAATGCAGGTTTACGGTAGGGCTAGTGATGCTGTTTCGAGGAGTGAATAGATATGACAGTTGCCACTGGTGTCGTTACTTGAGCTGTGTTCCGACCTCTAGATGGAAGTGTGATGAAAGTTGATGACGACCTTTGGAAACCCGGATTTTCTGTCCAAAGGTGTGGTTACGCGTAAATGCCTAATTTTATTTGGGTGTATTTACTAGTTTTTAAGTGTCATTTTATTTTAAGAATTTTAGTTAGTGTGTTGATTTCCACTGGACATTTTTACATTTATTAGAAACATCCTTTCCAGATCATTCCCTTAATTGTTTTCAGATCAAAATATCAAGAATCAGCAACTGGAATTCGTTATAGATGAACGTTTCTTGACCAAAATAGATAATATTATTAGAGTATATAAAAGTCTTCTCTTTAAATTTAAAGATACTCTCTATGATACAGAAAACACTATTTCTAATTTATAAGTGTGTTCATTTGAAACGACATAAGCATTGATTTTACAGTCTTCTCAAAATGCTCTCATTAATTAATGTTATCTTTGACAAAATTCTCATATGGCACCTTCATCAGTTATATCAATATTAATTTCCATTGATAGTAATATTAATGTCAACGATAAAAATTGATAATTTTCATCGATAGTAATATTAATGTTGGCGATAAATTGCAGCTACTTTTATGGACCAGAAGAACTCAATACTACCATAAAAAAGAACACACTATCATTTCACAAAGAAAACTCGCTCTCTAAAGAAGTTAAAGAGTAACTCAAACCAGAGAAGCAAATGAAAGAAAAGACAAAACACTCTAGAAAACCCTCAAGAAGATTCAACCAAGGAAATAATACATCGAGATTGAGGTAGCTATTGATCCAACGGTCCATAGTAATTTGTACCTTTAGTAATAAGGTAAAACAACAAAAGTCCCATTTAACAAACACGTTTTCTACTTGGACCTGAATATTGGTCATGGGTTTCACTAGGCTCCTTTAGTTAATGTTATCGTGCAATAGATACGAACATGGGCCAAGCCATTTTCATTATAGCCTAAAGTATTGGGTTGGATCTAGCTTCACAATCCAACAAATCTCCACCTTGATATCAATGGTTATACATGTAGCTTATTGCTTCATTCAATTAATCCACTAGACAACTACAACTTCCATGCATTTCCCACACTGCACCAAGTTTAGTGCATGCACCATTTTAAAGTTACCCATTATCAATGCTCAACATTTGCAAACATGGCTTAAATTTGTTTAGAGGTAGTACCTTAGTTCCTATATCAGCTGGGTTATATACTGTGTAGCAATTTACTTAAGAAGTAAAACTTCTTTTGAAACATTATCTCTAATAAAATGAAATTTAATATCGACATGTTTGGTTCTTTCATGATAAACTGAATTTTTGCACAAATAAGATTATAGAGTTCGTTTATTTCAGATAATAAACCCTGAAGCTTTCCGACCTTTTTTATTGCTTCAGTTGCAGCAACATATTCAACTTTAGTAGTAGATACGGGTAACAATAGGTTGAAGTTGGGATTTCCTATTACATGTTCCACATAAAGTAAACATATAAGCTATAATAGATTTCTTTTAGTCCCTATCTCCAGCAAAGTCTGAATCTACAAACCCTTTAAGCACTACATCCTCATTGCAGGCACTAAAGGACAAACTTAAGTGTGAAGATCCCTTCAAATATCTTAACAGCCATTTTAAAGCAACTCAATGTTCAGGTCCTGGATTTTCCATAAATCCGCTTACTAAGGGAATGAGCTACATAAAGTCTTGTACAAACCATGGTATACATCACTGATCCTACAACATTAGCATATGGAACCTTTTCCATTTGTTTAATATCAGATTCATCTATAAGGCATTGTTCTCTACTTAGCTTAAAGTGATTGGCTAATGATAGAGTAACAAGTTTAGAGTTATGCATGGAAAATTGGGTCAACATTTTCTCTACACAAGTAGTTTGCTTTAAACTTAATAACATGTTATGCCTTTTTCTATTTATTTCCATCACTAAAATTTTCTTAGCATGACCCAAATCTTTCATCTCAAATTCAGTAGTAACGATCTTTTTATCTCATTTATAACATAAATGGTCTAGCTAATCAACAACATATCATCCACATATAAAAGTGGAAAAGCAATAACAGGATTTTCATCATTTCTTTTAAATTATAAACAATGATCAGAAGCAATTCTTATAAAACCAACAATGGATACAAAAGTGTCAAAAAATTTATGCCACTGTCTTGGAGATTGTTTTAAGCTATATGAAGATTTTCTTAACAAACAGACATGCTTAGTTTTAGATTTATCAATAAAACTTGGCGATGGTTTTATATAAATCACCTTATCTAGGTCACCATGCAAGAAAGCAGTTCTTACATCCATTTGTTTAAGTTCAAGATCATAATGGGCAACAAGTGCAATCATAACCTTAATAGTAGTATACTTAACCACATGGGAAAATCTCATCATAATCTATGCCTTCTTTTTGGGGTAAAACCCTTAACAACAAGTCTAGTTTTAAATCTTATAGGCATCTTTTCAGTATTTCCTTCATTAACACTAAAGATCCAATTGCAAACAACAAGTGTCTTACCTGCAGGTTTAAGAACTAATGAATAGGTCCTATTTTTCATTAAGGAGTTCATCTCATCTTTCATAACAGCCCGTCAATTCTTAGATTGTTGGCTGTACATAGCCTCTTCATAAGATTTTGGCTCTTTAAAGACTAGATCTTGGTAGGAAAAAACAACAAGTGAAAGGTATTCCCTATACTTAGGGGACTCTCTTATTTCTTTCCTAACCCTATCTCTGGTTAGTTGGTAATCATTTACATCTTCATGTTAATTTTCTACATCTTCTTGAACACTACCCTCTTCAACATCTTGAAAATCAGAAGTAGTTTTAGCTTCTTCCTCCACCCGTTCTTCTATAACAGGATCAGATGGAAATCACCATGAGCACTTAAAAGAGTCCCATTAACAATATATGAAGCTCTCATCAAAGCTTGACCCCATAAGACTTTTGGAACGCCTGCACTAAAAAGCATGCATCTAACCTTATCTAACAAGGCTCTATTCATTCTCTCAACAACTCTATTTTTTTGAGAGATATAGGGAACTGTCCTATGTCTTTTAATCGCCGTTTCATTGCAAAACTGATCAAACTCAGTATTGCAAAACTCCAAGCTATTATCAGTCCTAAGAATCTTAATTTTCTCCCCAGTTTGATATTCCATTAGAACTTTCCAAGTTTTAAAACTTTCCAAAGCTTTCAGATTTCTTTTTTAATAGATAGACCCAAACCTTCCTAGAGTAGTCATCAATCAAGGACAAGAATTATCTATTTCCTCCTTGAGTAATAGTGGATAAAGGTCCCCATAGGTAGAATGTATGTAATCAAGGATATATTTGGTCATATGCTTTTCAGTGTTAAAATGCAGCATGTACTGCTTGCCTAAAGTGAAATTCTTACAGAAAGGAACATTAGATATGGAGTCTTTTCCAAAAACACCCTTCTCATGAAGGATTTGCAAGCCTTTTTCACCCACATGAGCCAATCTTCTGTGCTACTTTAGAGTTACATCAAGTTCAGCACTAGAAGACTTAGCAATGTGATCAACCATTGTACTGGCCTTGATCACATAGATTCCATTTATTTTTAACACCCTTAAAAATGACCAGAGATCCTTTTATCACTTTTAATAAGTCATCTCCAATTTTACCCTGTAAACCCATATCATCTAAATTTCCCATTGAAATTAGGTTCCTATTCAATTCAGGAACGTATCCAACCTTTTCAAGGGTATAAATATATCCATGATCAAATCTCAATGTCAATTTCCATTCCCTTCAACTTTGCAGGCTATGTTATTCCTCATAACCACTTCTTCTCCATTAATTCTCTTAGAGCCTTCTATCGAGTTTTTCTTAGAGGTCATATCGAATGTACAACCAACGTCCAAAATCCACTCTTGGACTTGATTTCCTTCATCTGCAACATTTGCAGAGTTAAGATTAGGATTAAGTTTAGTCACAACACATACATTTACAATAGTAGGTTCCATTGGTTTATACAATATTTCCTCTATGAACACCTTTTCCTTTTTGCTCATTTTTCCTTTTATAGCAATCTTTGATAAAATATCCAGTCTTACCACACCTATAGTATTTTTTATTTCTTGTTTTAGATTTAGAGCGTCTCCTACTTTTGAATTTCTTTTTATTATTGTTTCCTTGATGACTTTGATTCTCTTGATACCATTATACCTACTTTGAGGCCTTCTCCTAACAAGTGTTGGCCTATGGTTGACTTCTTGTTTTGATTATCAAAAACAATTATGTTTATTACTAACAAATTGATTTTAAGTGTCCATAGTGATCATTGCACATGAATAAAACTGATGACACGAAGTTCGAGGCCAAGTAAATTTGCATGTGATCATTCAATTGAAGAATGATATGGCTAAACCCGTGAAAAGGATATATCAACGCAAATCAAGACACAAGTCGAAGTACCAATCACGCAATGCACGTCAAGTCATTCAAACTAAGTATTTAGACATT
>CAIGRH010031923.1:0-12470 GCA_903798295.1 Fraxinus nigra | reverse complement strand
TGAATTAAACAACGAAAATAATTTAGATATCACTGTTAAATTAGTTCCTAGGCATCAGTTTCCTTCTACCAAGTACAAGAATTTGGCTACTCATGAAGAACTCTAAGAGCAAAAGAGAGAAAAAAGGGAATGTGGGGTGTCTCTATCTTTTCTCGACAATTTTAGGATTTAAAAAGCATTTTGAAATATGTTTCCATAAGCGTTTAAGTCAAATTCAAAAATCAGATTTCGCGCACCGAAAATGCTGTATGCGACTGCATTGTAGAAGTGGGTGCAACCGCATAGTAAAAGTGGATGCGACCGTATAGTTAATTTGAACTTTGCCCTGAAATTCCCTGAAATAACATATGTAACCGCATTGTTTTAAAGTTATGCAGCTGCATAGCTTTATCTACTTCTATCGGTCAGCATTCAGTATTTTGGTCATGTCTTTCTCTCCCGATATTCGATTGAGAAGATTCAAGATGCGTTCGAAAGCTAACTCAAAAAGATACAAATCGTCTAGATGTATAAAAATCTTCCAATTCGAACGTTTCCTATGCCAAATATGGGTCTCAATCTGAGACTGGAAATCTAAAGCTTAACTTTTTCGGCTAAGAATTGATATGTGATAGTAGTTTGACTATATTTCGTCCCTTCGGCTTCTTTCTTCATCCAATTGATGCCTAACACTCTCAAATCTTCATTGTGAGGTTTGACATAACTTTTGAGTATTTACATTTCAGTCCTCGAACTTAGTATTCTTCCATTTTAGTCATTTTCACTTACTTTTTCTAAATTCCACCATAATCTTCCAATTGCAACCTAAATCAAAATATAAGAATATGGAGTATATTTAGACATCAATTAATCTCCAAAACATAAGATAAAGGGATGAAAAATTTAGTATTTTAGATTCTCATACATAGTTTTTGCTCATCCTTAGGCAAAACTCAATTTTTACTTTCCTCAAACACCAAAGTTGTAATGCCATAAACATCGAACAACAAAAATCTTTAAAACACATAGAATATCATTAACAAACATTCTCACACAACTTATAATTAATTTGCGAGCATTTCATATGAAAATAGAATAAACCAAACACATAGACCCTCATGGAAATAAGCACTCGACTCTCGTGTGTTTGAAGGGTATATGTTTCGCTCAAGTTCATTCCAATGGAGATGATCTACCGTATGCCTACATATCCTCTCATTCTCCACCAATTAGATCACATGCATAACACAAATCATAAGGACTTTTCGAAGGTTGTAAGGGGGCTTAGTGGGAGATATTTGGGAATCTAGCTCAAAAGCCAACGAAACTAGTAGAGAAAACATGAATCAACTCAAGCTCAAATATATAAGACATGTAAAGCACATCACTCCACTCAACAGTTCCTTTGATTTGCATCTATCATGCATAAATAAATCCATTTCTTAGCATTTTAGGAGGAATTATGAACAAGTTTGTAACATTAAAGTCATTTCCTCCATCATATTTTTTTCTTTTCTTTTTCTCAACCATCACTTTTTTCTTCTAACATTTTATTATTATTATTATAGTAACAATGGAACTTGTGAATTGAGAATGAAAATAATATTCCAATTCACCAGTCATAGCCCTAACAGAACTTCATACACCCCCACACTTATTTCTTGCGCACACATACATATCATAATGATGAACAATACTCCACTACCTCTATAGCTTGGGAAAGACATTGTTTTCTGGGTTAAAGCTTGTAACATGAGTTTACAAAAATGAAAAGGCAATTAAACTCAAAGGGGTTCAACAAAAGGAAAAATTAATTACAACGTAGTGACTTAGGTAGCTAAATTACAAAAAGATGGCTTTAATCATGTTCATGCATGTATGTGTCAATATGGCTTTGAAAAGAAGTAAGACAAGTTCTACAGAACAAATCCATGAAAGAATATCATACATGAAAGAAAATAATGAAACTAATATGAATGTCTAAAGGCTCAAAATCTCACCAGTTTTTGTCTACAAACTTCAGTTACTACCATCCTTAAAGAAAATTGCTAGATTAATTAACTCTAAGTTGGGAAATTACTTATTCAATCATTTTATGAGTTCTTCAAAAGCCTAATTAAATCTAGCAAATAGCATGCACAACCAAAAATATTTAAAAACCTCCACTTTTTCGATATTTTATTTTATTCTTATTTTTTTTCAAAATTTAAACTCGCATTAATATGAAAACAACTCAAACACAACCTAAATCTAAATCCCCTCCCCCACATTTAAAACTTACATTGTCCTCCATATAAGGTGAGATGCAAAGAAAGGACAAAAATAATCACAATATAAATGTAAAAATAAAAAGATAAAAGAACGAACTCCCCTTGGATTGCCTCCTAAGTAGTGTCTTTGTTTATTGTCATTAGCTCGACTCAATGCTTCCTTATTCAACTAGTATAAATTAGATCCTTGAACACGTTGGAAGTTACTAAACTTTGAATTTCAACTGCATCATGAGCCTGCAACACAAAGGGTAAAAGCCTCTCATTAGATACTGGCAATGCAAAATAAGAAATGTTATCTGACTACCATAACTTTGGAAAATTATTCAATGCTGCAATGGTTTCCTGCAAGACAGTATTCATGGTCACTTCCCAATTCTCTTTCTCAAAGTGCTTACTAGTGGCAACTTCCAATCCATCTTTTTCATCAAGTTCAAAAGCTTCATGTGCTAAATGATCAATCACATCAATAGAATAAACAATATTGTCATCTTCAAGATATTTCATGGCATCATAAATATTAAATTTAATAATTTCACCATCAAATTCCATAGTAAGTATGCCACTACGAACATCTATCTTAGTTTTGGATGTCTTTAAGAATGGTCTTCCTAACAAAATATGGGTAGTTTGATCACTATTTTCCATATCAAGCACATAGAAATTAGATGAAAAAATCAAATCATTAAATTGCACAAGGACATCCTCAACTACACCCTTAGGATAGGTATTAGATCTATCAGCCAATTGAATCACAATGCCAATTTTATTCAAATGTCCAAGTTTCAACGAAGCATATTTAGAATATGACATGACATTAATAGAAGCTCCTAAATCTAACATAGCCTTCTCGAATCTAGTGTCACCTATTGTACAAGTGATACTAAAAATACTTAGATCTTTGCACTTTATAGGGAGTTTTCTTTGAATAACTGCAAATACATTCTCCCCAACTCTTACCTTTTCACATCCTTTAAGTTTTCATTTCCTCTTAATTGTGCACAATTCTTTCAAAAATCTAGCATAACGAGGTATTTGTTCAATAACATCTAATAGTGAAATATTTACCTCGCATCTACGAAAAGTTTCATATAGATCTTGATTTTGTTCATATTTCCTAAATTCTACTAAAGCTTAAGGAAAAGCGGGTACTAGTTTATAATCAGAAAGATGTGAAAACTTACGCTTTGGTATGTCATTGTCATTTGGAATATTCGTGTCTGCAACGATATTTATCCCTTTTTCTTGCTCCAATGATGTAGTGCTGCCTTTACCGAATCAACCTCTTTACCACTTTTTAGGATGATTGTGCTTGCATTTTCTCTTGGATTTACTATTGTTTGAGAGAGTAATTTCCCCAAGCTATGCGCCTCTAGCCAACTAATTGCGGTTACCAGTTACCATCTGGACCATCTGATTGTCTAAACTCTGAATACTTGCCTTGACCTCTTGTCGGAATTTTCTTGTCTCCTGTTGGAATTGCAAAGTGTTAGTTGCAAGGGACTTAACAATATCCTCTAAAGACATACTTGAATTGGAAGTTTGACTCGATTGTTGTCTAGGAGGGTATGGCTGCTTATATTGCTGAAAACTTTGGCAATTTTAAGTTGCGGGGTGATTTACTTGTGAATTCTATAGCTAAGATTAGGATGATCCCTCCATCTCGGGTTATACGTGTTCGAATAGGGATCATAATTCATTTGTGGTTGTCTAGGAAAGCCACCTGCTGCATTAACTTGTTCAATGGGTTCTTCTTCAAAAGTCAGACACATGTCGGTTGGAAGTCCCACTATTGAACAAATCCCAGAAGCCTTTGCTGTTTGCATATTACCTATAACCATTTGACGAACAAGAGAAGTTAGACTCACAATTTAATGTTCAATGGATGAGATATTTACCTGGTTAACATATTTAGAATGAAGGTTGAGTCTAGTGCCAAATTGCTGAGAGATTGGCTGCCATGTTTGCAATTAAACTACTTGCACCCTTGGGAGTTTTATCTAGCAAAACTCCTCTACTAGTAGCATCAATCATACTCCTATCATTTGGTAGAAGGCCTTTATAGAAGTATTGAATAAAAAGTTTCTCAATAACTTGATGATAGGGGCAACTTGCACATAACTTCTTGAAACGCTCCCAGTATGCATGTAGGGATTCTCTACTATCCTATCTTACACCACAAATTTCTTTTAGAATGTTGGCTGCTCTTGAAGCTGGAAAAAGTTTCTCTAAAAACATCTTCATCTCGTCCAATGTGATAATACTTCCGTATGTTAGATAATAGAGTCAATCNTTAGCCGAATCCTTCAAAGAAAATGGAAAGGCTCTTAATTTGATCTGCTCTTCAGTCACTCCCGTGGGTTTCATACTTGTGCAAACCACATGAAATTTCTTTAGATGTTTATGATGATCTTCTCCTGTAAGACCATGAAAAGTAGGTAAGAGATGTACTAGTCCAGATTTTAGTTTAAAGGTAGTAGTAGCATCTAAAGTAAGAAACATTATGCATAATGGTTATTGATTCAAATTAGAGGCTGCAAAATCTTTCAAAGTTAGATTTCTAGCTATGACTTCATTCTCTTCCAAATTAGAATTGCTAGCAAATAGGAGATTAGGATTGAGATCGTTCTCATCGAAATTCCACTGAGTGCCAATCCTTAACCTTTGCAAATTTTACTCTATTTCTTGATCGTACTACAAATCACCTTAATTAGAAGACAGAGTAACAGTCATACACGATCAAAGAAACTCTAAACGAATTGTGAAAAAGAAGTAAAGAAAAGCTAGAGTAAAAGAAAAACAAACAAAAATTCTACACTAAAATATGTAAAAATAATGAAATGCCCAAAAACCCTAGAAAACGATGAAAATAATATTGCTCAGAACGCCGTTTTCCTTCAAAAAAAAAAGGCTGTCAAATCAGAGTCAAAATTTTGCCGAAACCGTAAATATCGAAAATTAACAATTTTTTTGAATGAAATAAACAAATATGAGCACAAAAATAAACTAAATCACTCATCGGCAACGATGCCAAAATTTGGTGTGCTATTGTAGGCACCCAAAAATAAAACCTTAACTTCTAAAAAGAAATGTAGTTGTAAAGCAAAGGTCGATCCCACGAAGAGTGATTAATCTAATTTTATGCTATGTAAACGATGATTGGGGTTTTGATTATACTCAAACAACTTTAAATAATCAACTAATGAATAACTTAAATTAAAATAACGAAGTAATCAAAAGAATAAACATTGGCCTAAATCTACATCCACCATTGGAATTTCACAACTGATCATAGATGTAAATATATATTAATTCTCATTTTGAATATTCACCGTTGGAATTGTTTTCATATTTCTCATTAATTGGAGTTAATTAGAAAATAAGCGATCCAATAAATCCTATTGACTAAACAACCCAAGACAAGTGCTATGGATTTAATCTAGCAAACGCCTTAATAATTAGAGAAATCAATGAAACTAAATAACACAATCACAAACGATTGTATTTAATCTAGTCAAACGTTCTTCACAAGATTTAATAATTTCTAATGTAGAAAATCATTAAACCCTATTTGCTTCATAAATTAAAGAGATCAAACAATTACGGATTTGATATTTAACTTAACGATGAATTGCAACAAATAATAATAAACTAGTAGGCCTCCTAGTAATTAAACGCACTAATCATGAAAATAAGTGTAGAAGAACATTCAATACGCAAAACATGAATTAAACAACGAAAATAATTTGGATCTCACGGTTAGATTAGTTCCAAGGCTTCAGTTTCCTTCTACCAAGTACAAGAATTTAGCTACTCCTGAAGAATTCTAAGAGAAAAAAGAGAGAAAAGGGGGAATGGGGGCATCTCAATCTTTTCTAGACGTTTTGGAATATGTGACAATAAGTGTTTGAGTCAAATTCGGAAATCAGATTTTGCGCATCGAAAATGTTGTATGTGACCACATAGTAGAAGTCGATGCGACCGCATAGATTATTTGAACTTGGCCCTAAAATTTCCTAAAATAACTATGAGACTACATTGTTTTAAAGTTATGTGACCATATAGCTTTATCTACTTCTAGTGGATAGCCTTCAGTATTTTGGTCATATCTTTCTCTCCCGCTGATTAAGGAAATTCAAGATGCGTTGAAAAACTAATTCAAAGGGATACAAATTATCTAAAAGTACAATTTTTCCAGTTCGAACAGTTCATATGCAAAAAATGGGGCTCAATCTGAAACTGAAAATCTTAAGCAAAACTTTTCGGCTAGGAGTTGATATGTGATAGTACTTTGACTATATTTCATCACTTTGGCTTCTTTCATCATCCAATTGATACCTAACACTCTCAAATCTTCATCGCGGGGTTCTATGTAACTTTTGATTATTTGCATTTCAGTCCCGAACTTTGTATTTTTTTTCCATTTTAGTCATTTTCTCTTATTTCTTCTAAATTTCACCATATTCATCTAATTGCAACCAAAATCAAAATATAAGAATATAGAGTACATTTAGATATTAATTAATCACAAAAGCATAAGATAAATGGATAAAAATATAGCATTTTTCATTCTCATCAACAACGTATTTCACATTTTTATGTTGAGAAAGTATATCTCGGATCCTAGCCGTGTGGTAAATGTTTGATCACTAGATATCTAGAGTGATATGACTTACGAAGAAGCTTCTGCTGTGATTTTGGAAAGAAATGACCATGTTCTAAGAAATCGAAAGGTTCAATTAGTCAAAGTCCAGTGGGGTAAACATGGTTAGGATGAGGCTACTTGGGAAAGAGAAGAAGACATTTTAGCCAAGTATCCTGATCTCTTTAATCAAGTAAGTTAATTTTCGAGAAATAAATTATTTTAAGTGGGGAGAGTTGTAGCGATCAAGAAAAAAATCTTGTGTTTCATTTTAGAAGAATTTTTCTTGTATAACTCGAAAATAATTTAGGTTATATTACTACGTCACTATGACACATCCTAAAAGTCCAAATTAAAATTTTGGTAACGATAGTAATGCTGCACTCACTTGTCTAAAAATTGTCATAAGTTGTCGAATTCTAATTTAAAACCGCAAATTTCTTATTTTGTTTAATTACCGCCCATGTTAAACCATAAAACTAAGATTAGATAACTTATTTCATAGTGCCAACAATCCAAAATTCAGCCAAGTATTTTAGTTCCATCTCATCCTTCAATATGACTTTTCTTTTTCTCACTAGGCATCCCATTTAAATTTTTTTACCATCCACTAAGCATCATAACCATTCCAATCATTTAATTATCTTAATTATTAAAAAACCCGCCATTTTATTTGAAAAGCTAACCTGCATGTTGTCTCATAAATTCCCCATTTATACACATAATTAATATTCTATTTACCATTTGTTTTTTTATCCCATTTTGGTTATTGTCGATAGCCATCTTCATTTTGTATTTGAAAAACAATAACCTCCTACAACCCATAAAGCCACATTTTCTCTCCCAAACTATTATACCTATACATAAAATTATTTTGCCATTTTCCCATAAACTTAAGGTAGTTTGAATTTAAAAAATTTCTAAAAGAGAGGCAAAGAGTACGCTGCATTTATTACAAATTGGATGCAAAAGGATATTCAAATTCCAAGTGTTTAAGGTAGGATACTTTCGGCACTTTTGTAAGTGAAGTAAAGATTATTTGTTTTCGATTTACATTAAACGTTTTATTGTGTTACTCACGAGAAAATGGAAGCATCATTTGGTGGTTCAAATAAGAGATGAAGAGATGATTTTTGTTACTTGAAAGGGATTATCAAAACCTAAGAGTAAGCGGACTGCCTAATCACCGATTCGCTTTCCAATTGACGGTGACACAAATAAACAAAGTTTGCATTTCTAGAAAACAAATTTTTTTTTTCTTATCATTTACTTAAGCGTTTCCTACTGAGTATTACTTGTGATACTTATTCGTACTAAATTTATTGGTTAATTGAAGGCATGGTAGTGGTGGTATAGTGACAAGTCCTCAGTGATTTAAAAAGCTCTTTAATTTTCTAGTAAAATTCTGAATTATGTAAATCTCTTATGAACGCTTAGATGACATTTTTTTAAAAAAATGTTTAATTGTCTATTTCATATAATTTTTATAAACATTGTATATCAACTATAATTTAGAAATATTGGATTGACTATGCATGAAGTTTAATTATTGCTGAATTAAATTTCTAGATTCTGTCCTCTCACTTAAAAATGATATAACTTGGGCCATGGTGCATGTATTAGAGTAAAATCAGTGGGGTTTGAAATGTTTACGAGTCTTCGAGTAGTTCTCTTTCAAATTGCCTTAAAATATTATCTAGAGAACAAATTATGTCAATTTTAGTATACTGCATCGGGTTCGTTATGAAAATACTATTCGGCGTAGTTGAAAAATATTTTCGTACTTCAAATATTATCGTCGAAATCTCGGTTTTTTATACGTTGTACATATATAAGTGTTATAAGCCGTGTTAAAATTTCATAAATTTTAGTCGACATTTGATAGGCTAAACATATTTTTCTCTCCACTGATGCGCAACCGGTATTTATTGAATTTCCTCTAGATGTTTTCAAAAATCAGGTTACAACATAATTGCCCAAGTCTATTTGGACAAATATCTTCCAATATTTTTATATATTTCAAAATCCAAAGTTTTTATTATTTACAATTTATTTTGATTAGCATTAAAGAGCCACAACTAAAAAGATTTTTCTTGTAACGCTTCGAATTTAAAAAATTTGAAGCGTTAAATGAATGACTTGTTATTTTAAAATAATTTGTGATCAACAAAATATAGAACAATTAAATTGAATTTTAAAATGAATTACAAAAACGAATTCAACATTTAAATATGATAGTATTGAGTTCGTGTCACCGATAAATCGTCACATCGCATCATCTTGCCTTCGTCATCTGGAAATGGGAATGGATAACGTGGGTTGAGCTAACGCTAAATAAGTAAACCTCATACATATGATGTATGCTTATAATATGCATATGAATTACTTTAAAATAAAAATTATTTTTCATTATATGTCCCATTTTCTTTCATTTATTTAAAAACTTAACATTGACATCGTGAACTCACTTGGTGTATCACCTAGCCAATTAGGTAATTATTATTTGGAACCCAATCGAGTTCTACCAGTAGTACCGCAAGATAGTTAACATTAAATATCGAACCTTGGTCGGGTGCATCAATCCCCTACACCCAATTTCTCACTCACAACTTTCATGGCATAAACCAACATCTCGTAATTAAACATTCGGGATACATATCTTTAAAAACATTTATTGACTCATTGATATTTGGAAATTTCTTATTTCTTGAAACTTCATGTATGCTTATGAATGCATTGGCATGTATGAATATGTCATGACAAGCATTTATGACATAAAAATTAATGATCAAATATTATGTTTACACAAAAACTACTTTAACATGTTTATATATTTAACCATATGGCGTACACATGAAAATAAGGAGATGTTTACTTACCTCGAATCCTTAACAATTAACTTTTTAGAGTGATTAGTGGATAAGTCCTTAGCCACACATGAGATCAACATGCCCAAAATCCTAGTTCATTACCATTGATTAAAAATTACTTCTACTTATTTATATTATTGTCATATTAGAATAAATATATAATCCAATCTTATGTACCATTATAGAATTCAGTGACTAATAGACAAGAATCAAACACTGGCGAGTGACTAATCGACAAGAATGAAACACTATCGAAGGAAGAGTTAAACTTCAAACGTTCCAAGAATTAATTTAAGTTTCTTTTATACCACCACCTCATGATAATGAACTTAAAGCAAGATGCTTACAAACTATTTATGAAAAATAAAAGTCATTAAAGAGAGAGAACTTAGAAGGACTACAAGAATGAATAGAAAAGTCATATTAACGTGTGATTAAATCTCATACTTAGCAATTAGGACCAATAAATTTATATCAATTATATTTCATGTGCAAATAGTTTTAAAATTTAATAGTGGGTACAACAAAATCCAGTTGTCTTGGTTATGATTGTGTTCATCTTAGAAGTTGATTTTTGAAGTAAGAAATAAATAATTAACGTAGACAAGAATTACTTATTTGTTCAAGGATTCTTATGATTTACTTTAATATAAGTATCTAGTTTAAAATCTTGATTGGTGAAAAATAAATATTCACGTACACCATCTAGGTAGATTTTAAGATAACAGCTTTATAACCTAATTAAAAGATGGTTAGTCTCAATGTTTAAGAACACAAAATTTATTAACTTCTATCTATATAGAGTATATTATTACTCGACATTTACCTATATAACCAAATGGATGACCACATCGGCCAAAAAGCAGAAATCAGAGAATGAAACAATATGTAATTATTAATAATTGGCACAAGAACAACCAAAAAAGGGATGATGTGAAGAGAACATACATATGTATACATATTTATACAAAGACATGTACGGGAACAATAAATCAAATCGCTTAATGATTAAATGAAACTGCATTATTTCCAAAACCCAATTAAATCCACATATTCATAGAAATAATAAAATAAAAGTAAATCTTAATACCCTATCAAATTAAGAAAGATTCGAATTCTGGGAGCGTGAAGAAGAATTATGTAACTTGGGGTGGGTGGCTGGTTTATCTTGGCTAGACACAAGGGAGTGATAAAATCGGGGATATCGATTTTTAAACTAATGATATTTAGTGGGGTGAAATTTCTGCTAGTTAAGTAATAATACCCTTAATTAGCCTATTAACTTATTTAGTCCTTAAATCAATTCAATTCATTTACTAAATTTCCATTATTAACTATCTTGTCTTTATTAAATTAACTTACACCAAATTTACTAAAAACGAAAAAAAAACAAATATCTTCCGACTCGATGTCTAGGTTCAATTCAAAAGTAAGACGGTACAAAATTGAGTAAAATACATAATATAATTTAATATGAGTTAAATAAATATAAATATTATAATTGAATTAATGGAGATGTGATTCATTCAAGACATCAAAGTACATTCCACTATAAAAATACGGCTAGTCACGAGAATGATAATTATATTAATTACAAAATAAATATCATATTAATGAAAATAATCCAGATAGACACAATAATCACGAGAAATAAGTATAAGGTGTTACACACCCAATGGTTGGAGTCAGATGGCTAGGGCCTTCAAGTTAATGCACTGCTTCAACATCGAAGAAGTGATGCCCCTGCACGTTTTCCAGATCCTCTATAAACTTTGGAAGTTCTCGTCATAGAGCAGACTAAGGGTATGGTCGTATGGAGAAAGGGTATCTTTACTTCACTCCCTAAAAGGGCGCTACTCTCCATTGGTGCCAGAATGCCCCCACTTCGATTAAATGGTGGAAGCAATCATAATTTTAAGTGTCCAATAATTGGCAATAAGTTCCAGAAGACAATTAACGAGCATGAGCTATTTTGAGGCTATATGGCTCCACAAGTGAGTTCGAGTGTCAAAGTGGTTGGCTGGGTTGTGTAACTTTTTGTGACTAATATATTTTTCATTGTAAACCCCTTAAACAAGTGTGAGCTCAGCGAGGTGGAATTAAAAGTGATCAAGGCTATAGATGCTACCATGTGCCTCTGTGGTGTCAGGCAGAAATTATTTTGAAGAAGTTGTTGACCTCAAAAATTGTATCAGTGATGTGGCCAACAGATCCCAAACCCTTTTACGTCCACGTAAGCTGAATCCCAATGCACTTGGTCCAGTTGTTAGTTGAACACGTAAGCTAGCTAAAGGGATAATTCAAGGTGTGGGGGAGCTTGTAACCGTGAGCCTCCAATTGGTAAAAGGGGGTCGGCTTGGGGAGTAGAATACTAAAGGTATAGGTAGCAAGAATAAAGGTTTGAGAGTCTAAACTTGCATTACCCTTGAATAGCAAAGTAAGAAAAACGAGGCTTGTTGGATGATAGGGCACGTGGTCTTACTAGATCAGTTGGCCCTTGTTGCAAGCATTAATCAATCAATCAAGGCATTAAATGCTAGGATCTCCTTCGTATCTACAAGCCCTAGTTCTTGCAAGTAGGATTTGATCGTGTAGGTGTGCAGGGGGCGGCGTTGGTCGTGAATTGTCTTGTCAATCATTTTATCACAAGATCTGTTACGAATCTTGTCATTTGCCTTGTCAGGATCGGCTCCTATTAAAGCATCTGCT